>CM069150.1:834379-909379 GCA_035221665.1 Okamejei kenojei | reverse complement strand
CTGGAGTAACTCGGTGAGTCAGGGAGCATTCTGAACTGCTTAGTTACTCCAGCACTTTGTGACTTTTTTTGAAAACCTGCATCTGCAGTTCCTTTAGTCTACTATCTATTGCATCAGTGTGGGGGTAGCCACAGGGCCATTGAAGGTTGACCCACCAGTGATCCCCACACGGGTCGCCACAGGCGACAACAATGGCCTTTGTCTGTCTGCCCAACTGTAAACTGATGACCTCATTCCAATTGTCAAAAAATCAATGGAAATGTTTAGCTTTGTGAAACTGTTCCAGCTTTCCGGTCTCTACTCACCTCACCAACCACATGGGAATCAGTGTGGAAACTGGCCCCAACCCACAGCGCCGTGCACTGAGCTGACAACTTTAGTTGAGTTTATTGTCACGTGCACCGAGATACAGTGAAAATCTTCAGAAACCCAATCACGTTCCCAGATGCCATCAACCCTCCTGCTTCATTTAGGCATCCTATAGGGAGGGGCAGCACGGTGGAGGTGTGGTTGAGTTGCTGCCTCACAGCGCCAGAGACCCGGGTTCCATCCTGACTACGGATGCTGTCTGAACGCAGTTTGTACATTCTCCACGTGACTGCGTGGGTTTTCTCCGGGTGCTCCGGTTTCCTCCCGCACTCTAAAGACGTGCAAGTTTGTAGGTTAATTGGCTTGTGTGAATTGTAAGTTAACCCTAGTGTGTAGGATAGTGTTAGTGAAAGAGTTGATCGCTGGTCGGCACACACTCCTGTTTCTGTGCTGGGATTGCTGTCCTGGGCTTCAGGAAGTACGGTAATTAGGAAGGGAGCCATGACCATTTATTTCTCAGGTGGATATTGGGTCCATTTGGTGCAGGTATATCTCCTCAACATGATGTGAATAGTGTTAAAGAAGGAACTGCAGATGCTGGAGAATCGAGGGTACACAAAAGTCTGGAGAAACTCAGCGGGTGCAGCAGCATCTAAGGAGCGAAGGAGGTAGGCGACGTTTCGGGTCGAGACCCTTCTTCAGACTGGTCAGGGATCAGGGAAACGAGAGATATAGACGGTGATGTGGAGAGATAAAGAACAATGAATGTTAATAGGTTATTTGATTTTACTTTGATTGAAAAATATATACGGTATTAATTGGTGGACAAGACTGAGTCATTATTACTGCGCTGAGTACTTATTGGGACTCCCTCAGAGTAAGTCAGTAATGCTGCACTCAGGAATCCTTCGTTCAGTAAGTATATCAATACTCACTCGAGGTCTCCAGGACTGCATCTGAGTGTTCCAAGGGATGTGGCCCGCTTGCAGAGGGATCTGGGAGTTTGTGTAAGGTTTCATAGGGGACCAGTGGTAACATTCATATTTAATAGGGGACATCCCCTGGATGGGTGCGTCAGTGCATGGGTATACGCAGTATGTCCCAGGGTTAGACTGCATGGGTCTTTAGTCGCATCAACATTAACTGGTGTCCCCAAGAGTGTAGCAGTAATCAGGGGCGACACTGGGAGTGTCAGTGTTTGCAGACAGTGTGTGGAAGGTCTACAGGCGTTTTCTTGTTATTCACAGAGATAGAAGATCCCGAATATGCGTGATCTGTATTCCTCGCTGTTCTTCTCCTTCTCTGGGTCCTCCTGCTGTGTTGTTATTGAACCAATCTGCCCGGGTCCTGATCCTGGTGTGTCTGGGACAGCGTGTGCCTGCATGAAAGGGTCTGAGTGAAGCACTTTATGCTCACGAGCATATCTTTTCTCACTCCACAGACTTAATGTGTTGACATGAAATTCCATGTTCTCTGTTTGCCGTGTTTGTAATTATATTCATTAGGAATTATCTGCTCACTGGGCAATAAAATGGCAAATAGTCAACACAACGTTAGATATTTTTAACACTGTTCTGGGCTGGTGCTGGTGCAGTTTGTGAAAACAGGTAACATGCACTTGGTGAAATGTCACTTTGGCAAGCGAGAAAAGGAGAATTAAATGACTGCTTCATTTAGCAGCTGCTGGGAGATTGTTATCCTAATGTGCCTGGTTGCTGGCACACAGCCCCGTGCCTGGTGCCGTACTCTGGCTGTTGGCGGTACATGGTATTCTGGCTATCTGGTGGTCAGGGACAGAAGACCAGCATGAAAAGAAGGGTCCCGACCCAAAACATCGCCCATCCATTCTCCCCATGCAGGGATGCTGCCTGACCGCTGAGTTATCCCGCACTTTGTGCCCATCATTAAACAGACTCATTTGCATGCATAAGCACATTGCACTCTATCCTGGGAGTGGTTGTAGAAACAAGGAACTGTAGATGCTGGTTTATACAAAAAGATAAACAAAGAGTGGGAGTAACTTAGAGTTTCTGGAGAACACGGATAGGTGAGGCCTTGGGTCACAATCCTTCTTCAGACTGATTGTAGGGATGGGGTGAATGCAAGCTGGAAGGGATGAGGGGCAGGATGCAGCATGGAGGGTTACGGGCAGTCCTCGGTGTGGATTATGGGGAGGAGAGAGAAGTGGGCAGTGCAGGGCTGGGGAATGATAAGGTTGGAAGCTGTGGAGGGTAGATCGCCAGAGGTGTTAAGATCAGCAACAGTGTGGGACATGATGGCCTGGTGTTCATCTGTGGGGTGATGGTGAAGGGGTGGGCATGAGGAGGTGTACAAGAGCTGGCACCTGGCCTCAGCATGGTAGAGGTCAGCTCCACAGTCTACTATTGGTGCCCCAATTGTTGGCGGGTTTAATGGCGATGTTGGGATCGTTGCTGTGAGCAGAGGGCTGTGTGTTCACACGTGGTGGGGGGGGTGAGTGGAGAGGTCACGACGCTGGGACTGCTGATTGGACAATCTGCAGCTTGTATGTCCTCAGTGACCTGATGAGCCGTATTGGATTTGCCACAGACCCGGGGCACCCAGCGACGGCGGCAGTCCCCATGCCAGTCCTGCCACCTGCCTCACCTAGAGTGATAGGGTCATACAGCACGGCCCACTTACCCACACCAACCAACATGCTCTAACTACACTAGTCCCACATGCCTACGTTTGGCCCATATCCCTCTAAACTATCCATAGATATCCTATGCATAAATGCCTCTAAAACCTGCCTCAACTATCTCTCCCGCAGCAGCTCGTTCCATACACGCATCTACCACAACATCTATATTAGGCGACGAGACCCTTCTTCAACAACAACAACACACCTTTCCATTGCTTTCTCCCTTTTGCTTGGGTTTCCTTTTATAATTTCTGAGCTTGGACCCTTTAATGAATCCTCCTCCAACCATACCTGCTCCAGGCTCTGCTCTCTAGCTGGGGCAGTACATCTCCCCTGCTCACACACCCTTGCTGACAGTGCACCGTGATGTTGATACATCATACTCTGGCTTCTTAAACTAGTCAGTCATAGTAAGAGAAAGATACAGCAAGGAAACAGGCCCTTTGGGCCACAAAGCCTATTCTGATCACCAACCACCCACTTGTAGCCACCTCCATTATTCCATCTTTTTAATACTCCCCATAGTCTCAACAATTCCCCTTAGATTCTCTCACCTACAAGGGACAATGTACAGCAGCCAATTAACCTATCGATCTGCTGCAGATCTTTCAGTCTCCGGGAGCAGCCCACATGGTCACAGAGTTCGTGCAAACTCCACGCTGACAGCAGTGAAGGTCAGGAAGGTTAGGAAGGTCTCTGGCATTGTGAGGCAGCAGCTCGACCAGTAGCATCACTGTGCGCACGATGTGTTCACACGCAGAGTAATGTATCCTGTACCTCAGACAAACTAAACTGACTGAAGCAGCAAAATAGCCATTTCATGGGTGCGACAGCTCAGCCAGGCATTGCGAGCATGTTTGAAATCTGTTTACTCCTGGTCTCCCTATCCCCAGTAGCCTTCATCAATAGACTCTCTCGCTGGCAAGTTGACAGCTTGAGGAAAGTAGCAGCCACACGGAGTATACACTCACATCCTCTATTGCATTGGGTGGCGTGTCCTTGTAAACTCTGTCATTTCCAATTCTACCTCAGCTTTTGCCTCTGATCTCAGGAGTTTATAGAAGATTCTTGTTCAAAGACTAGAAGTGCTTTGTTTCAATGTGTGAATGGTTTATTGTGTATGCAGTAAAAGTGAAGAATATAAATGATTGCAAGGATATCACATCTTGTCACATTGATTAACCTGCTGGTACAGCTCCTGGACGATCACACTGATCCCTTACATCCCAGGAACTCAGACTCCAGAGGTAAACCAGAGGCCCGGAGATAGAGATTTCCAAACCCACCACAACAGCCTTGCAATTTATATTCCATGCAATTTATCCCTTCCCACCCAAACCAGCCCTTCCCTGGGCACTTTCCCTTGCAACCGCAGGAGATGCTACACTTGTCGCTTTACCTCCCCCCTCAACTCCATCCAAGGACCCAATCAGTCTTTCCAGGTGAGGCAGAGGTTCACCTGCACCTCCTCCAACCTCATCCACTGTATCCGCTGTTCCAGGTGACAACTTCTCTACATCGGTGAGACCAAGCGCTGGTTCGGCGATCGCTTTGCCCAACACCTCCGCTCAGTTTGCACTAACCAACCCGATCTCACGGTTGCTCAGCACTTCAACTCCCCCTCCCATCCCCAAACTGACCTTTCTGATCTGACCAATGCCACTCCATTGCCAGAGTGAGACCCAGCGCAAATTGGAGGAGCAGCACCTCATATTTTGCTTTCTCCCTCCTTCCCCTCCCCCTTCCCAGCTCTCCCCCCCCCCCCCCCCCCCCCCCCCCCCCCCCCCCCCCCCAGACATCAGTCTGAAGAAGGGTCGCAACGTTAAGTGTTGAGAAGAGAGGAATAGAAGCTCACAGATTGTAGTGAAAGCTATGGTTCAGCAATGGTCTTTCAGGAGGGAAGTCAGTCTGCAGCAATCTGTTGGCCGGTCATCACCTCTCCATTGATGCACCTTAACGGGACTATTCAGTGTCTGTGCCATGCTCGTCCAGGTGTCTGGGACCAGGGTCTATTTGCCTTCATCTCCTCTCGCTGTGGGAGTTGAATCGAGAAGGCTATCGCTAACACCTGATTCAGACTGGTCAACAAAGCATTGCCCATCAGCTGGACCCGTCTCTCCAGCTTCTCCGTCTCTAACATGGAGCTCCACCACAACTCTTCAGAGGATTTCCTGTTTGTGCCCTTGGAGCGTTCAAGAGAACATTTCTGTCACATGCTGATCACTCAGCGATGTTAAGATCCTCCATCCATTGGTGCCTCTGTGGGCAGAGATGTATCTTCCGCCAGTGCTGCTGCTGTTTCTGTAGCATTGTTCACTCGCTGGATCACTCTCGCGCTGGCAGTATGAGCAGGTTAGGAACAATCTTCCCGGGAGATAGAGAAACTCTGACATTATCAAAGTGGCCCTGGGATGATGTGAGTGAGGATCAGGTTCCTGTGACCAGCGAGGTTGACAGCAGTCCCAGCACGCGGGTGTGTATGGCCATTCACTGCCTTGCCCACGGAGCAGAGAGTAGTGAAGGAAGCTCTTTATGGGGCATGGTGGCATCACGGTGGCATCATGGTGGCATCACGGTGGCATCACGGTGGCATCACAGTGGCATCACGGTGGCATCACAGTGACATCACGGTGGCATCACGGTGGCATCACAGTGACATCACGGTGACATCACGGTGGCATCACGGTGGCATCACAGTGACATCACGGTGGCATCACGGTGGCATCACGGTGGCATCACAGTGACATCATGGTGGCATCACGGTGGCATCACGGTGGCATCATGGTGGCATCACGGTGGCATCACGGTGGCATCATGGTGGCATCACGGTGGCATCACAGTGGCATCACAGTGGCATCATGGTGGCATCACGGTGGCATCACGGTGGCATCACGGTGGCATCACAGTGACATCACAGTGACATCACGGTGGCATCACGGTGGCATCACAGTGACATCATGGTGGCATCACGGTGGCATCACAGTGGCATCACGGTGGCATCACGGTGGCATCACGGTGGCATCACGGTGGCATCACGGTGGCATCACAGTGACATCACAGTGACATCATGGTGGCATCATGGTGGCATCACGGTGGCATCATGGTGGCATCACGGTGGCATCACAGTGACATCATGGTGGCATCATGGTGGCATCACGGTGGCATCATGGTGGCATCACAGTGACATCATGGTGGCATCACAATGACATCACAGTGACATCATGGTGGCATCACAGTGACATCACAGTGACATCATGGTGGCATCACGGTGACATCACGGTGGCATCAGAGAAAGGAGTGGACGGCACGGTGGCACCGCCAGAGACCCGGGTTTGATCCCGTCTACGGGTGCTGTCTATATGGAGTTGGTACGTTCTCCCCGTGACCGCGTGGGTTTTAGCCGGGTGCTCCGGTTTCCTCCCACACTCCAAAGGTGTACAGGTTTGTAGGTTAATTGGCTTCAGTAAAAAGTGTAAATTGCCCGTAGTGTGTAGAATAGTGTTAGTGTGCGGGGATCGCTGTCGGCGTGGGCTCGGTGGGCCAATGGGCCTTTTTCCGCGCTGTATCTCTGAACTAAACTAAACTTTCTTTGCATCAACCCAAACGACATTCTCAGGGCCATGAAAACAAGGCATGGATGTAAAGTGGAACATCCGCTAGACTGTCACACCTGGAGTGGTCACTAGCCTGCAACGATTCCACTCCCAAAACATATTCCTGCTTTTCCCCACTTGGGGAATGTTACCCTGTATTGTGCAGGGATATAAAGAGGGAATATTGTGTTCAATCTGTATTTGACAAGTAGGCGGCGAGCTACAAGTAGCCAGCGAGTGGATGTGCAATGAAAGGCATTTAAAGTCTGCATGGATGAACTACAACAATTGTTCATCCCAGTATGGCAAAAGAATAAATCAGGGAAGGTGGCGCATCCATGGATAACGAGGGAAATCAGGGATAGTATCAAAGAAAAAGATGAAGCGTACAAATTAGCCAGAAAAAGCAGCCTACCAGAGGACTGGGAGAAATTCAGAGACCAACAGAGGAGGACAAAGGGCTTAATTAGGAAAGGGAAAATGGAGTATGAAAGAAAACTGGCAGGAAACATAAAAACTGACTGCAACAGTTTTTATCGAAATGTGAAGCGCAAAAGATTAGTTACAACAAATGTAGGTCCCTTGCAGTCAGAAACGGGTGAATTGATTATGGGGAACAAGGACATGGCAGACCAATTGAATAACTACTTTGGTTCTGTCTTCACTAAGGAAGACATAAATAATTTGCCGGAAATAGCTGGTGATCGCGGGTCAAATGAGATGGAGGAAATGAGTGAAATCCAGGTTAGCCGGAAAGTAGTGTTGGGTAAATTGAATGGATTAAAGGCCGATAAATCCCCAGGGCCAGATAGGCTGCATCCCAGGGTACTTAAGGAAGTAGCCCCAGAAATAGCAGATGCCTTAGTGATAATTTTTCAAAACTCTTTAGATTCTGGAGTAGTTCCTGAGGATTGGAAGGTAGCTAATGTAACCCCACTTTTTAAAAAGGGAGGGAGAGAGAAAACGGGGAATTACAGACCAGTTAGTCTGACATCGGTAGTGGGGGAAACTGCTAGAGTCAATTATTAAAGATGGGATAGCAGCGCATTTGGAAAGTGGTGAAATCATTGGACAAAGTCAGCATGGATTTACGAAGGGTAAATCATGTCTGACGAATCTTATTGGATTTTTTGAGGATGTAACTAGTAGAGTGGATAAGGGAGAAGCAGTGGATGTGTTGTATCTGGACTTTCAGAAGGCTTTCGACAAGGTCCCACACAAGAGATTGGTATACAAACTTAAAGCACACGGTATTGGTGGTTCAGTATTGATGTGGATAGAGAACTGGCTGGCAGACAGGAAGCAAAGAGTAGGAGTGAACGTGTCATTTTCAGGATGGCAGACAGTGACTAGTGGGGTGCCGCAAGGCTCAGTGCTGGGACCCCAGCTATTTACAATATACATTAATGATTTGGACGAGGGAATTAAATGCAGCATCTCGAAGTTTGCGGATGACATGAAGCTGGGGGGCAGTGTTAGCTGTGAGGAGGATGCTAGGAGGCTGCAGGATGACTTGGATAGACTAGGTGAGTGGGCAAATTCATGGCAGATGCAGTATAATGTGGATAAATGTGAGGTTATCCACTTTGGTGGCAAAAACAGGAAGGTAGACTATTATTTGAATGTGACCGATTAGGAAAAGGGGAGATGCAGCGAGACATGGGTGTCATGGTACACCAGTCATTGAAAGTAGGCATGCAGGTGCAGCAGGCTGTGAAGAAAGCGAATGGTATGTTGGCATTCATAGCAAAAGGATTTGAGTACAAGAGCAGGGAGGTTCTACTGCAGTTGTACAGGGTCTTGGTGAGGCCACACCTGGAGTATTGCGTACTGTTTTGGTCTCCTAATCTTAGGAAAGACATTCTTGCCATAGAGGGAGTACAGAGAAGGTTCACCAGACTGATTCCTGGGATGGCACGACTTCCATATGAAGAAAGACTGGATAGACTTGGCTTGTACTCGCTGGAATTTAGAAGATTGAGGGGTGATCTCTTAGAGACTTACAAAATTCTTAAGGGGTTGGACAGGCTAGATGCAGGAAGATTGTTCCCGATATTGGGGAAGTCCAGGACAAGGGGTCACAGTTTAAGGATAAGGGGGAAGTCTTTTAGGACCGAGATGAGAAAATTGTTTTTCACACAGAGAGTGGTGAATCTGTGGAATTCTCTGCCACAGAAGGTAGTTTGTTGGACATATTTAAGAGGGAGTTGGATGTGGCTCTTGTGGCTGAAGGGATCAGAGGGTATGGAGAGAAGGCAGGTACAGGATACTGAGTTGGATGATCAGCCATGATCATATTCCTGCACCTAATTTCTATGTTTCTATGAGCTATAAAATAGGTTTGATAAGTGTGCTACATTCTGGGTTTGCAGTTTTCCCCAGCCTACTGCAGTCACAAGCTCAGGACTTTACCCCTTGTTCCTATTACGCAGGCACATGGATATAGGGAATGGAGGCAGGTAGATCACATGCGGACAGAGGAGATTAGTTTAACGGCATCATGGTCTGCATGGACATCGTGGGCCGAAGGATCTGTTCTACATTCCGTCTGTGACCTTGCTCCCTCCCTCCGTCCACCACTCCATGCTGTTGTTTGGCAACATCATCAAACGGTACAGGAAGGAACTACAGATGCTGACCAGAGATATCAGAGATAAGCCCAATGCTGGTGTAAACTCAGTGGGTCAGGCAGCATCTCTGGAGAAGAAGAATAGGTGACGTTTTGGGTCAATCTAAAGAAGGGTTCTAACCTGAAACGTCATCTAGTTCAGTTTAGTTTAGAGATACAGCGTTTAGAGGAAGCAGACCCTTCAGCCCACAGAGTCCATGCCCACCAGCAATCCTCCCACATTAACATTACCCTACACACACTCAGGACAATTTTACATTTACACCAAGCCAATTAACCTACAAACCTGTACGTCTTTGAAGTGTTGGAGAAAACCGTAGATCTTGAAAACCCACGCAGATCACAGGGAGAGCGTACAAACTGCGTACAGACCACAAGATAGATCCGGGGTCTCTGGCACTGTAAGGCAGCAACTCTACTGCTGCACCACCATGTTGCCCTTCTTTTTCTCCAGAGATGCTGCCTGGCCCGCTGAGTTACACCAGCATTCTTCCTTAGCAAATTGCAGAGAGGGAGCTGCTCAACTGCATCTGCCTGGGTCATGACCTTGTGAGATTCCTCCTGCTCTATTCCCTATCTCAGTCCACTGTGGTCCTCTCCACCCTGGCCATTCCTGCCTTGATTTCTTCCAGCATGCCGCAGACATAGCCTTTGTCTTGGTGTTCAGTAGCAGACCCACTGCCTTTGTTGACATTCATACCAAGTTTGCTCAGCTCCTTTTCACATTCAACGTGCAGGGAATGAAAATAGCAGAATTTTAAAAATTGCAATGGTGACTGATCCATGGGCTGAGAGCTCAGGGTACGTGATGGTGATTTAGTATTTGTGACGCTTGGTCATAATCAATTAACCTTATTTTCACAAGTGCTCAGGGATGTCAGAGTAATACTTTCTGTTTAACTCGAGGGAGACTGGAGTAGCCATGAAGAGTGATTGAAAAGATAACCGTGAGAGTGAGGAATAGAGAGGAGAGCGAGCTTGCAGAAGGAAGGTCTAGAGGGGGGAGAGAACGAGGATGTGTTCATCCTCCAGCATTGCAGCCTAGATTGGTGTTAGCCCAACCCCTAGTGCAGTGAGCCACGGTCATGCCTTCTGCCCCACCCCTGCTGATCGCCAGCACTGGACTGAAGGGCCTTCACTCTGACACGCCACTGCTATGCCTATTGTTCACACCCTCTGTCCTTGATCAAAATAAAATGAAATATCTTTTGTGTTGAGAAACTGATGAGTGACTTAGCAGGGAATATTAATCAACGTGACTCGTGTTAACAGGAGGTACAGGGTGGTTTGTTTGTACATGTAACTATAAAAAGTTTTAAACAAACAGCAGCTGGCAGTGTAGCGTGGATGGGCTATTGGAACAGCTGGCGTGTCGGAGCAAATTGATAAAGAACTTCTCAGAGAGTCCAGACGTGGAGGCAGTGAAGCGAGGGTGGGGGATGGGAGCAAGGCACTCCCTGCACCGTCTGTTGCTGCATGGCAGCCACTGCGCCTCGCATTCCTGCACCACAACCAGCAAACTCATCCCCAAAGTAGACATCTTACCATCGCCCAACACTCGTGTCCTGCTGATTGCTCTCCCACACGCGTGTCCAGGCTGTTGCTCTCCCACACGCGTGTCCAGGCTGTTGCTCTCTCACACGCGTGTCCAGGCTGTTGCTCTCCCACACGCGTCCAGGCTGTTGCTCTCCCACACGCGTGTCCAGGCTGTTGCTCTCCCACACGCATGTCCAGGCTGTTGCTCTCTCACACGCATGTCCAGGCTGTTGCTCTCCCACACGCATGTCCAGGCTGTTGCTCTCTCACACGCATGTCCAGGCTGTTGCTCTCTCACACGCATGTCCAGGCTGTTGCTCTCCCACACGCGTGTCCAGGCTGTTGCTCTCCCACACGCGTGCCCTGGGCTATTACTGTGCCCTCAACACCAGGTGATGGAAGTCAGGAGCAAGGCGGTATTTTCACAGCTGCAATAGGCAGACTGGCCGTGACAGGGTTAATACTCATTGTCATTCTGCAAAAGCTGACTTCCTTATCGCATGCAAACATAGGTGTGGAACCTGTCCCTTCCCAGAGGAGGTTGGAAGCTGCATCCTCCTCACACCATCTGCCTGTGAATGAGGACAAAGTACTCACACTCCCCTCTCACCTTGGCGGAGATGCAGCTCTCCTTTATTCCACCACTAACAGAACTACCTGCCCATTGCTCACTCGTGCACAGAATGATTCAGTCCCCGTGTGGGCAGGGTCTGTCATATGGTGTGGTCCCGTGTATGGTCCCGTGTATGGTCCCATGTATGGTCCCGTGTTGTGGTCCCGTGTCGTGGTCCCGTGTATGGTCCCGTGTATGTTGTATGGTCCCGAGTATGGTCCCGTGTATGGTCCCGTGTATGGTCCCATGTATGGTCCCGTGTATGGTCCCATGTATGGTCCCGTGTTGTGGTCCCGTGTCGTGGTCCCGTGTCGTGGTCCCATGTATGGTCCCGTGTATGGTCCCGTGTATGGTCCCGTGTTGTGGCCCCGTGTCATGGTCCCGTGTATGGTCCCGTGTATGGTCCCATGTATGGTCCCGTGTATGGTCCCGTGTATGGTCCCGTGTATGGTCCCGTGTATGGTCCCGTGTATGGTCCCGTGTATGGTCCCGTGTATGGTCCCGTGTATGGTCCCGTGTATGGTCCCGTGTATGGTCCCGTGTATGGTCCCGTGTTATGGTCCCGTGTATGGTCCCGTGTATGGTCCCGTGGTGTGTATGGTCCCGTGTATGGTCCCGTGTATGGTCCCGTGTATGGTCCCGTGTGTGGTCCCGTGTATGGTCCCGTGTATGGTCCCGTGTATGGTCCCGTGTATGGTCCCGTGTATGGTCCCGTGTATGGTCCCGTGTATGGTCCCGTGTATGGTCCCGTGTATGGTCCCGTGTTGTGGTCCCGTGTCGTGGTCCCGTGTCGTGGTCCCGTGTATGGTCCCGTGTAGTGGTCCCGTGTCGTGGTCCCGTGTATGGTCCCATGTATGGTCCCGTGTATGGTCCCGTGTATGGTCCCGTGTTGTGGTCCCGTGTCGTGGTCCCGTGTCGTGGTCCCGTGGTCCCGTGTCGTGGTCCCGTGTCGTGGTCCCGTGTATGGTCCCGTGTATGGTCCCGTGTATGGTCCCGTGTTGTGGTCCCGTGTCGTGGTCCCGTGTATGGTCCCGTGTATGGTCCCATGTCATGGTCCCGTGTCATAGTCCCGTGTTATGGTCATGTGTCATGGTCCCATGTTATGGTCCCGTGTCATAGTCCCGTGTTATGGTTCCATTCCAGTGCGGAGAGATCAAGATTCATGATTTTGTACAAGATCGAGAATGCTGAACGCTCTCAGTATCTGCGGATGATGAAAGAATCTTTTGGTTAGTGGTCCCCCAGTGAAAGGTATTACGAAAACAAGTTTCACTATTGCAACTATGTGGTCCTGAAATATGAATCACCATATTTTAGTTTTTGAAGAGTGCCTCTGTATTGAATAAGAGAAACGTTACTGCATTGGGTAAGTTGATGGTGCACTGTGTTCTGGTTTGAACCCTTACCTCCTACAGCGGAGTTTGCAGGAGCAGACCCGGGTTGAGGGACCTCAATATTGTGGCGAGACTGAACAGAGAACAGAGGAGTGGGAACATTCAGATTGCTATGTTAACAATGAGCCAGTACAGGGGGGCCGTGACTAGTGGTGTGCCTCAGGATTCAGTGCTGGGCCCTTTGCTGCTTGTCATCGATATCCATGGTTTGGATGCAGACATACATGGCACGGTTAGCAAGTTTCCAGATGGCACTGTTGAAAGTAGATAGGTTGGTCAAAAAGGCCTTTGGCACATTGCCTTCCATTAGAGTATTGAGTATTGAAGTTGGGAGGTCATGTTGCAGTTGTATAAGACGTTGGTGAGACTGCATTTAGAGTATTGTGTTCAGTTCTGGGCACTGTGTTATAGGAAAGATGTTGTCAAGCTGGAAAGGGCGTAGAAAAGATTTACAAGGATGTAGCCAGGACTCAAGGGTCTGAGCTATAGGGGGGAGGCTGAGCAGACTAAAACTCTATTCCTAGGAGGGGTAATCTTATAGAGGTGTATCAAATCATGAGAATAATAGATTGGGTGGATGTACAGAGTCTCTTGCCCACAGCAGCGGAATCGGGAACAAGAGGACATAGGTTTAAGGGTAGGGGGGAAGATTTAATAGGAACAATGGGTTATTTTTGCACACAAAGGGTGGTGGGTGTATGAAACGAGCTGCCAGAGGAGTTAGTTGAGGCAGGGACTATTGCAACATTTAAGGATCATTTAGACAGGTACATGGATAGGATGGGTTTAAAGGGAAATGGGCCAAATGCAGGCTGGTGTGACTGGTGTAGATTAGACATGTTGGCCGGTGTGGGCAGGTTGGGCTGAAGGGCCTTTATGACTATGAGTGGGGGTTTCAGGGTGACCCACCACTCGTTGGGAACCCTTCAGAAAGCATGAGAGCACAATGAACAAAATGCTCTGCGGAAGTCAATTAGAAGCGATAGTAATCTTGACGATTTAGAGGATCAGGCAGGGCAGTGCTGGCAACAGAATGACAAGTGCTGGGGATTACTGGTACAGCACTGAGGCCTGCACCAGATCAGAGAGCTGGAGTTTGATGTGTGGGCTAGTGTTGGCCACCTCACTCACTCACTGTGGCGGGGCCTGGCGGGACCTGGCAGTGCCACCTGTCTGTGGTGTGTTGGCACTGCCAGCTGCTCTCATCTCAGTTTCATTTTCTACCCTGTGGGAGTAATTTTGTACAGTTGCCACTTACAACCCCCTGAACACAGAGAACAATATCTCTCAGTCGTCCCCCCCACCCCGACATCGCAATGCTCCTTTAGTACTGCTCCTTTGATATTGCAATACAGAGCCTGCACTGGCCCTGCAACAGTGCAGCACTCCCTCAGCACCGTGCCTTCTGCACTAACATTCCTTCAGCAATGTTTCTCCCACAGGGCTGCCTCGTGCATTAGTGTAACATGTTGGAACCCTAGTGCATGGGTTGTGGGGAAAGCTGAGCAGCTCCTCGAGAGGGATGTGGTGGACAATAGAAACTTCTGTGTAGCTGCTCGGCTGCACGCGTGCACCTTGCAGTGCACCTAAGTACAACGCAAAGTGCTGCAGTGACTCAGCGGGTCAGGCAGCTTCTCTGAAGAACACGTATAGATAACATTTTGAGCCTGGACCCTTCTTCAGACTGACCCAAAGCGTCACTGATACATGTCCTCCAGCGATGCTGCCTGACCCACTGAGTTACGCCAGCACTCAGTGTTTTGCGCAAGATTGCTGCATCACTAGCATTTTAGGGACATGAATCCTCAGCCCAGATTCCTCTTCCTGTAACTACCAAAACCTCCCCCCTTTCATGCCCCATCTCTCCCCTGTGCCCCACCTGGACGCATTTATTTCTCCCCCCCCCCCCCTCAGTTTCCACCCATAATCCTTCCTCTAGCCTCACAATTCGAAACTCTTCAATCCTTTTGCCTCACACCTTTTCATCTCTGGGGCCTTTATCCAACCACTGCCTATCGACACCCCCCTCACCGTACCCACCTATTACTTGCCCGGCTTTGTCCTGCCTCTCCAGCTCCCCCACCCCCTCACCACAACCATACCATAAACCAGCATCTGCAGTTGCTTGTCTCGAGCCGTCCCTCTATTGAGGAGGTTATCTCATCAGCAAACCTTTCTCTGGCAACATGAAGTATACTGTATCCGCTGTTCCAGGTATAGACTCCTATATATCGGCGAGACCAAGTCTGAACACCTACGCTCAGTCCGCCTAAACCTACCTGATATTAAAGTGTTACCAAACACTTTAACTCCCCCACCCATTCCCACTCTGACCTTTCTGTCCTGGGCCTCCTCCATTGTCAGAGTGAGGCTCAGCACTATTGGAGGAATAGCATCTCATATTTCCCTTACAACCCCAGCGCTATGAATATTGATTTCTCTAACTTCAAGTAACCCTTGTTTTCCCTCTCCCCAGGTTCCCCCTCCACCCTAGTTCTCCGACTAGTTTCCCTGTCTTCTTGATTAATTTGACTGTTGTACGCCCCCGTGTCACCTTCCCCTCAGCCATTCTGCTGTCTGCTCTGATCTGGACTTTTCACACCTTACATGCTCTTTGCAAACTTCCATATCTCGTTTCTCTCTCCCGTGACTCTCAGTCAGAAGAAGGATCTCAACCCGAAACGCCCCCCATTCCTTCTCTCCAGAGATGCTGCCTGTCCCGCTGAGCTACGCCAGCACTTTGTGTCTACGGTAAAGCAACATCTGCAGTTCCTTCCCACATGAATTCCACTCTGCTCATCAGTGGACATGCTTAACTGGGTTTCTAAATGAGTGTTAATTTAAAATGAACAAACTACTAGCTTTGTAAACAGCAGTAAATGATGCAGGAGGCGCTTGTTAAATGGGTGAATGAATAAAGTGGGAATCCCATTGTTAATTATTGAAGGAGATGGGAACTCAGTGCGTTAATCTTTTGAAAACAAACAAAAACAGAGACGGAAGATTACAAAACATTTAGATCAACTTCAATTAGGAAGAAGCAGCTGCTCCACATAGAAAAACACAAGGTAATTTAATTTTAATTATATTTTCATTAAATTTTTAAAAATAAATTTTACACATAATTAGCTGTTGGGTGGTGAACATTATCAACAATATCTTGTTTAATAATGCATTACCAGAGGACAGTTTGTGGTGAGGCTGTCATTGACAACTCTGCCACAAGGGAAGAAGCAGTGGGCCTGGTTAACAATAGACCCACCAATGCCCGACAACCAAGTGTGGGCTGTGAAATAGGCCAGGACTGAGCAGAGAGGATCACAGCTGAATGAATGCACTTGGACTGAGCGAGGGTGACTGGGCCAAGAGATCTGTACTCGCTGGTTCAGAATGATGAGGGAGGACCTCACTGAAACTTAACAAATCGCGAAAGGTCTGGATAGAATGAATATGTCAGTCTGAAGAAGGGTCTTGACCCGAAATGTCACCCATTCCTTCTCTCCAGAGATGCTGCCTGTCCCGCTGAGTTACTCCAGCATTCTGTGTCGATCTTTGGATATGGAGAGGATGTTTCCACTGGTGGGAGTGTCTAGAACCTGAGGCCATGGCCTCAGAATAAAAGGATGTACCTTTAGAAAGATGAGGAATTTCTTTAGTCTCAGGGTGATGAATCTGTGGAATTCATTGCCACTGAAGACAGTGGAGGCCAAGTCAACTGGTATTTTTAAGGCAGAGATTGACAGAATCTTGATTAGTACCTGTATCGGGTCATGGGAAGAAGGCAGGAGAATGTGGTTGAGAGGGAAAGATAGATCGGCCTAATTCTGCTCCTAGAACTTATGGCTTTATTGGAAACAGTAGTGAAAAATACAGAGCAGAATGGACTGTGGAGGAAGGAACTGCAGGTGCTGGTTTAAACCAAAGATAGACAAACTGCTGGAGTTATTCAGCAGGACAGGCAGCATCTCTGGAGAGAGGGAATGGGTGACGTTTTGTGTCGAAACTGAAGGAAGGGCTCCACCTGAAACCTCTCCCATTCCTTCTCTCCAGAGATGCTGCCTGTCGCGCTGAGTTACTCCAGCATTTTGTATATTTTTGTTTGTAAACCAGCATCTGCACTTCCTTGTTTCTCAATGTTTGCATCATGTCCCTTGAGGCAGCGCCTTCATTGCTCCAACACCTCGATGTGAAAGAGCTCCACCCATAGCCAAGGAAACGCAAGCTGTATCTGTACCTATATCTGTTGGCCCCAGCTAGAGGAGCCAGCCCTGCCACAAAGGGCCTCCCTCCCTGTGATTCTCTGATCCACACTTTGCTGTGGTATTCCAGACTCGAGGCCCCACTGTATACCTGTGTCTATCAGTGGCACCAACATCTCCTCATGCCCCATGGCCACGATGAGTGACCATACTCGTTTTCCTCACACTGTCCTATCAATGTGTCGCTCGATCACAGATAGCCCAAACCCTCCTTTGCCATTGACCAAATGTCCTGTGATGAAACCACGCCCCTGTTCCATGTGGTCTTCAAACCGGTGCAGGTTTGTGGGTGAGAGAGGAGAGACTGTTGCCGGTAGCAGGATCTTGATCACTGAGGGAACAGATTTAACATGATTGCAAAAGAAAGTGAAAGGAGAATTTGTAACCAACTGTCGGTCTGACGAAGGGGCCTGAGGCGAAACATCGTCAGTCCATTCACTCACACGATGCACGGAACCCCTGACTTCCTCCACCACTGCGTTTTGTAACCTACTCATTTGTTGTAATCTGGAGTACATTCCCCAATGGAAGCTGAAAAATTGGGAAAAATACTTGAATAGGTCACATTTGTGGGTGTTGGGGAAAGTGCAAGGTAGTTGGACTAAATGCTGAGCTTTCACAATTACTGGCACGGGCATGATGGGCCAAATGGCCTCTCATCGTGCTGCTTCATTGTACGCAATACAGCCAGTTTGCTCCCATTTGATTTTCTAGGGGACATCTCTAGGCTAATTAACAAAGAGCCTCCTAACCAATCCACACACACTGATGGACTCTTCTGTTTGTAGACTCTGCTCTGTATGATGAGATCCCGTGGCCAATGTCCGTTCTCCCAGGCCTTCGACAAAGTCTTGGCACCAGAGCTGCAGCCTTGTGCTTTCATAGTGTACATGGAGACTGTAGCTGGGCCGGCTGAAGCTGCGTGTGATAGCCAGAGAGATGTATTGTCAAATGTCCCAAAGCAGAACAATGAGATTCTTACCTTAGCAGCACGACAGATATGTAAACATAGTACTCTGTAAGCACCATCATAAATAACAACAATAAGTTGAAGATTTTTGTACTGCAATAACTCAGCATCTCTGCAGACAAAAGAATGGGTGAAGTTTTGGGTCGGGACCCTTCTTCAGATGGGTCCAATGTCCCGACCCGCAACGTCACACATCGCTGAGTTTCTCCAGCACTTTTTGTCTATCTTTTGTATAAACCAGCATCTGCAGTTCTTTATTTCGAAACGTTTAATATATAAAAAACAAACAATATAGTCACAGACAAAGAGCAGCCCCCCCCCCCCCCCCCCCAAGTCCCTAGTGCAATCAACACAGTGTAGCTTGGAGTTTGGTTGTAGTTCGTAGAGTTTGATTGGCAGGTTGTTGGGAAGAAGCTGCTCCTCATGAATCAAGGCTCTGTGTGCAGCAAGGTGTGGGACACAGGGTGCCAGTGGCCAAGTCTGGTCTGTGGCAGGCTGGGAGATGTTTGACAAATGCATGTAGAGGCATACTGTCCTCAGGAGAAAGGCAACACTCTTGCCTTGCTTTCCACGCACACAAAGCTGTGTGCATTGTACTCTTATCATCACACTGTTTGCACACGGTGTCCATTCCATGGTCTTGCCCTTTTTTAATTAAAAGAGGATTAACATTCTAAAGAAGACACCATTGACTCCAAATAGACACAAAATTCTAGAGTAACTCAGTGGGACAGGCAGTATCTCTGGAGAGAAGGAATGGGTGACGTTTTGGGTTGAGAAATGTTGAATTCCTTCTTTCCGGAGATTCTACCTGTCTTGCTGAGTTACTCCAACATTTTGTGCCTATCTTTCTTCGGTTTAAACCAGCATCTGCAGTTCCTTACTACACCATCGACTCCATTTATGCCTCACGCTGCCTCGGCAAGGCCAGCAGCATCATCAAGGACCAGTCATACCCTGGCCCACACCCTCTTCTCCACTCTCACATTCGGCAAAAGGTATAGAAGTGTGAAAACGCACATCTCCAGATTCAGAGACAGTTTCTTTCCAGCTGTTTACGATCCTACCAACAACTAGAGAGCGGTTATTCCCTTTATCCTGTATCTGGACACTGTGGATGGGTCGAATGTAATCAAGCATTGACTTTGCGCTGACTGGTTAGCGAGCAACAAAAGCTTTTTGCTTTACCTTGGTACATGTGACAATAAACTAAAGTAAGGATAGACACAAAAATGCTGGAGTAAATGCTGGTGGTAAAGAAAGCCTTTGGTGTGCTGGCCTTTATAAATCAGAGCATTGAATATAGGAGTAGGGAAGTAATGTTAAAATTGTACAAGGCATTGGTAAGACCAATTCTGGAGTATAGTGTACAATTTTGGTCGCCTAGTTATAGGAAGGATGTCAACAAAATAGAGAGAGTACAGAGGAGATTTACTAGAATGTTGCCAGGGTTCCAGCAACTATGTTACAGAGAAAGGTTGAACAAGTTAGGTCTTTATTCTTTGGAGCGCAGAAGGTTAAGGGGGGACTTGATTGAGGTCTTTAAAATGATGAAAGGGATAGACAGAGTTGACGTGGATAAGCTTTTCCCATTGAGGGTAAGGAAGATTCAAACAAGAGGACATGACATGAGAATTAAGGGACAGAAGTTTAGGGGTAACGTGAGGGGGAACTTCTTTACTCAGAGGGTGGTGGCTGTGTGGAATGAGCTTCCAGCAGAGGTGGTGGAGGCAGGATCGATTTTAACATTTAAAAGTAAAGTGGATAGGTATATGGACGTGAAGGGAATGGAGGGGTATGGTCTGAGTGCAAGTAGATGGGACTAGGGGAAAACAAATGGTCGGCACGGACTGGAAGGGCCGAGAGGGCCTGTTTCCGTGCTGTAATTGTTATATGGTTATATGGTTATATGGTTAACTCAGCAGGTCAGGCAGCATCTCTGGAGAACATGGATGGATTTTGGAATTTACAGACTGGACAAGTCAAGACCCAAAACGTCACCTATCAATGTTCTCCGGGGATGCTCCCTGACCCGCTGAGTTACTCCAGCACTTTGTGTCTTTCCCTGGTAAACCAACATCTGCAGTTGCTTGTTTCCACTGTGGGAAGCCCCTGACAGGCTGTGGACCAGGGAGTGGTTGTGGTCTGTGCTGGGGCTGAATCTAGTTCGAGTGATGATCGAGTTGCCAATCTATCCTGGGTGTAGAGATCTTAGCTGGAAAGTTAGGCACTGGGGAAGGAGAGAACTGTGCAGCCAAGGTGAACTAGAGGGAGGCAGCGAGACAGGAGGGAGTCAAGTACCAAACGGGTCATTCATTTACTCTGAATTCCGCATGATAATTTCATGCAGACGGGCTTCTGGATGTAATGTCCAATTGTTGAGCTGTTACTGGGCTCTTGTATGCGATGGTGGCGAGGCTGGGTTGCTCTGCTGTGAACCTGCGTCTCTCAGAACAAGCTGCAGCTTTGCCTGTGCAGAGAGACAAAGGAGTACTGGTGCCTTGCAAACAAACAGGAAACGTGCTGGTGGAATGTACATTTAGGCTCGTGTTGTTCAAGAGGCACTTTGTTCAAACCTAAATATAGATTCTAAAGAATGTAGATGCTGAAAGATGTCAGATGGGATGTTCTTTTTAAATTCATTCACAGGATGTGGGTGTTTAGGGCAAGGGGGCATATATGTACTTGCCAGTGGAGCTGGAGCAGTGGTGATCCCACCAAGGCTGGGTTGTTGCTTGATTAACGCTCAGTCAGGATGAAAGTCTGCATTACAAATCAGGGTGGTGCATGACTTTGGGGCGATTTGGCAGCAAGGAAATTCAAGCACACAAATGTAAGCTGAGCCCACAAGTTGCAGAATTTAGGAGCCTGGCTTTTGGGGGAGGTGACCAGGGCCATTTAGTGCTTGTTAGGACACGAGAGCCTCAGACTGTGGTAAATTTTTTATAATATAGATTTCAGGCTTTCGTTCTGAAGTTCTGTGATTGTACTGGTTGGCAAATTGGCTATTGATTACAGTGGCAACCACTTGTGTTGTGGCCGTGGTGATCCACTCCAGGTTTTTGCAAACGCTCAGTCTTATTAAAAGATGCAAATTTGCTCCAATCATTTATATCTTTGTATACTCACATTATTAATGGATTTAATTGGACAATAAATGGATTGAATATTATAAATCATCAGGTTTTTATTACTTTTTTTCAAGGGTACAAATCATTGCGTATCCAACAGCCCTCGCTTATGCTCCCTAGTTTTAAATTATTGTCAGTGATGAAAGAGGTGACGGGGTGAATGGAAAGGTGCTCTGGGCCATCAGCAACTCCAGCAGTCCCAACTACTTACAGGGCCCCCCTCACCACAAGCCAAGTTGTTGCTTGTTGGTGAGCTTTGACGAGGAGGCATTTCACCACACAAGCTGGGAAGTCTGCTCTGGGAACCACGCCACAGGATCCAGTGCCTGCAGGACGTTCCGTGCTGACCACTGCCCGATGGACCTGTGGTCAAAGGTGTTGGTCTGGAAGAACTTTTCCACAAAGGACAGATGTTGCAGCAATGTGCAGCTGACTGGCGCATTGCGTGGCATCTGTGCCAGGCCCATCCTTCGCAACACCAGGGGCAGGTAGAACCTCAGCAGGTAGTGACACTTAGTATCCACATGCGTTGGCTCCACACACAGCCTGATGCAGCCACACACGAAGGCAAGGGATGGCACTTCATTCTGTTCATACAGCCAGAGAACAAATGGTTAATTAGTTTATTAAGTGTTACGCTAATATCTGCTTGCATCTTGACTTGGTTCAAGTGTTACCCTGAGTCTCACATGCACAACTGCTGCTACACCTCATGCCATACATCCACCTGACAGAGTCATAGAGTGAATCAGCACGGAAACAAGCCCTTCAGCCCAACTTACCTACAACACTCAACATGGCCCAGCTACAATTGTCCCACCTGCCAGCATTTGGCCCGTATCCCTCCAAACCTGTCCTATCCATCTACCTGTCTAACTGTTTCTGAAACGTTAGGATAGTCCCAGCCTCAACTACCTCCTCTGGCAGCTTGTTCATACACCCACACCCTTTGTGTGAAAAAGTTACCCCTCAGATTCTTATTAAATCTTTTCCCCTTCACCTTCAACCTATGTCTTTGGTCCTTGATTCCCCTACTCTGGGCAAGAGACTCTGTGCATCTACCCGATCTATTCCTCTCGTGATTTTATACACCTCTCTAAGATCACCCCTCATCCTTCTGCGCTCCAAGGAATAGAGACCCAGCCTACTCAATCTCTCCCTGTAGCTCACACCTTGATGGGAGCAAATGCATAGAGAGCATCAGGCAGAACATGTATTGATATAGCACTGTGGATTAAAACTCCAACCCTCTGGGGATGAATACACCTCAGGTCTGGGAGCATTCATCCTCCTTTTAGTCAAATCCTCTAATTCTTACTGTTGACTTAAATGCCGTTGCAGCTTTGTGGCCGGATGCTAGGATAGGCAGGTGACAGTGAGTGTGGGGTGTGGAGAGGATGTGCAGGTGGCTGCGGAGATCTCTCACTCTGTCCATGTGGCCCTGTGTGAGAGGGATGGACCATTGGTACCAGTCCATACGCACACCTCTCAAGGTAAAGACCCCCACCCACATGGCCTTCACTGCTGTGTCTAAAAGACCCAATGCTCAGCCGTGGGGAGTGAGACAGGACTATGAACACTGGGTAAAGTGGCAGGAAACCCACCATGGCGAGAAAATAGCTGTCACTGTGCTGTGTAAAAATAGGATATATGGTAAGAATGCAGGAAACCTACACTCTGTTCGGTACTGGAATTTAATCTGTCTGCTCTAGATAGGAGAGTTGACCCTTTCATTGCCGACAGAAAGGCACAGCGTACAGGAAACCTGGAGCTGAAGTGCCGGCCGATGGTAGGATGCCCACTGGCCAATTGACCCACAGTAGGTAGGATGCCCACTGGCCACTTGGCCCACTGGCCACAGTAGGTAAACATAGAAACATACAAAATATGTGCAGGAGTAGGCCATTCGGCCCTTCGAGCCTGCACCGCCATTCAATATGATCATGGCTGATCATCCAACTCAGTATCCCGTACCTGCCTTCTCTCCATACCCCTTGATCCCTTTAGCCACAAAGACCACATCTAACTCCCTCTTAAATATGGCCAACGAACTGGCCTCAACAACCTTCTGTGGCAGAGAATTCCAGAGATTCACCACTCTCTGTGTGAAAAATGTTTTTCTCATCTCAGTCCTAAAAGATTTCCCCCTTATCCTTAAACTGTGACCCCTTGTCCTGGACTTCCCCAACATCGGGAATAATCTTCCTGCATCTAGCCTGTCCAGCCCCTTAAGGATTTTGTAAGGTAGGATGCCCACTGGCCACTTTGCCCACTGTAGGTAGGATGCGCACTGATCAGGGTGGAAGGTTGGGCCAAATGGCCTGTTTAAATGCTGTACGATTCTATGATTTGAAGTAGTGGTCGGCTTTAATGAACATGTAACCGTTCTGTGGGTGTGAGGGAGTCTTCTCTGAAACCAATGGTTCACAGATGTGTTCAACTTTGCACAGGTTTGGTCAGCAGGGGATGGGTAGTGTACTGCCACTCAGCTTCTGCTGGCTCACAACTATGTTGATGTCGTTCCAAAGGTCAATAAACAGAAGAGCCGACTGTGATTTTGCAGCCATTTACTCCCCCCTGTTCCTTCTGTCAGTTGGCACCTTCTCCAAACCTGCTACATTAACACATTTATTCACCTTCTCGCTGCATCCAGAAGCTTGTAACTCAGTGAAATGTTGGGGAAGTGGTCACTTAGCCAGACTTTAACTGGACAAGACGCAAGAAAAGAGAACTGCATGAAAGGGGTGACATGGTGGGGCAGCAGTAGATTTGCTGCCTTGCCGCACTTGGAGTACGGGTGCTGTCTGTACGGAGTTTGTACGTCGCCCCGTGACCTGCGTGGGTTTTCTCCGAGATCTTCAGTTTCCTCCCACACTCCAAAGACGTACAGGTTTGTAGGTTAATTGGCTTGGTATTAATGTAAAATTCACCCTAGTGTGGGTAGGATAGTGCTAGTGTGCTGGGATTGCTGCTCGGTGTAGACTCGGTGGGCCGAGGGCCTGTTCCCGTGCTGTATCTCTAAACTAAACTAAACCTGTACAGCATCAGACACTGCAGCACCTGAGCAAGGCTTGTATGGCCTGTGAAGCTGCTTTGTCGCCTGATCATTGTTATAAATGGAGTGAACAATGATCGCAACGCAAGCTGCACAAATAACAATGTGATTGTGGTCACGTGGCCTGCATTCAAGGGTCAAGACTGTGTCATTGTCATATGTACCGACAACAGAATGACAACATTCTGACAGCAGCAGCACAACAGGCCCTTAAATGCACTATCATCATCACCGTAATACTGGTACAAGAAACTGAAGTCAGTCTAAGGCACAGTCCACAGAAGATCGTGTGTAAGGAGTAACTGCAGATACGGTTTAAACTGAAGATTGACTCCAAAAGCTGGAGTAACTCAGCAGGCCAGACAACATCTCTGGAGAGAAGAAACAGGTGACGTTTCGGGTTGAGACGTCACCTATTCCTTTTCTGCAGAGATGTTGTCTGAACCGCTGTTACTCCAGCTTTTGGAGTCAATCCATAGAAGATCATTAGTTGGTGAGGTTAGTGTTGTGTCATGTTTGAGAGCCTGATGTTTGCGGACTCTTAGAGATAACTTTGTGGGTTTCTGTTGCTCACCTTGTAATGGTGGAAGTGATTTTTGTATAATGCGCATGTTACCGCCTGTGTGAGTGCAGTATTCCCTCCGCACTGCCCTCTGGGAACAGTTCATGGGTTGCTGACTGGTCTCCCAGTCCCCTCACCCTGGGCTAGGAGAGCCATCAGCCCAATCTGGGCACAGACTCCGATTCATGGGCCATTGCCAAGTTTAACAAGTCAACAGCTTTATTGTGACCCTAATCCTTTGAATGAAGTGTTGCGATTGTTCAGTTTATTTTTGTAGGTCATGCTTAAACTTGTCACAAATGTAAACTGCAAAGCACTTATCATCTCCCCATCTTTCTGATCTTTTCCATCAATGCTGAACAACAGATGCAGTACAAAGTACAGTTACCAAAGTCATCAACTTGAGTATTATTGTGTGAGGTACAGCTACAATGAAACTCTAGCTTGCAGCAGCTTCATAGACAACTCGCAATACATAAATTATACAAGACAATGAAAAGGAAAAAATAACATCAAACATAGTGCAAAACACAATTAGAAAAACAAGTCCAAGGTAGTAAAGTTCTGGAATGTTCTGTTACCGAGGTAGGATGTGGGTTGTGTGGGTCGGTTCAAGAATCTGATGGTTCTAGGAAAAGGACACAAAGTGCTGGAGTAATGCAGCGGGTCAGGCAGCATCTCTGGACAATGTGTACAGGTGCCGTTTTGGGTCGGGACCTTCTACAGACTCATTTGTAGGGAAGTAGTTGTTTCTGGAGGTGGGATTTCAGGCTCTGAACAACAGCACAAAAAGAGGACTGGTTACTAACCATGACCTGGGTACTTGGATTGTAGGACCAGGAGCAGGCTGTTCGGCCCATCCAGCCTGCTTCGCACCCACTATAATCATGGCTGAGCCTCTGTCTCACTTCTCCTCAAGCCCTTGATGCCTTTTATGTACAGAAATTTATCTACCATCTCCTTAAATATCTTCAGCAACTCAGCCTCCACAGCCCTGTGTGGGGGAGAGTTCCACAGGCAGAAACATTCCCCATTTTGGTGGTAACCTGCCCCAGCGGGGGAGCTCCCTGCACCTCTAGTCAGCTCCAGCAGAGCCGTTTCACTGTGGGTGATACAAGCTGTGACCCAACCCCTCCACGTACAGTCCTCGTAATACACCGTCTGTGATTCCCCTCTTAACACAAAGAGGACACAGTATTCCTGCTGTTTGTGATTTATACCAGGGTGGAGCATTCTTTGACTGTTCATAGTCATTCTTCACTATCACTCAGCTTCAGTCCACCAATAGACCATGAATAGAAATGCTTCTTGCCATCCCTGTAACGTTCCTCCCCTCCCCTCCCCTCCTGCCTCAGTCCATTTGTTGCTGAACCCCCACTCATGGCAATTCCATCTCCGGGTTACAGTTCCAACAACATCCCGCCACAGTCTCCCTGTGAGGGCATTGAAAACTCACAACTTTGCTTTGTATCCCAGCTGGAATCAGATCTCAATCACTCGTAATCCTTGAACCAAACGGTTGGTGTGGCCCTGGCACCCATTAAAGTTGTTAGTGTGATGTGTCAGAGAGTGTCTCTGGGACCGTTGCCTGCACGGATCTGTCGGCAGTACAGGAGAGGCAAGGCAAGAAACATCAGTGTGGTTTAAGAGTGCGGCTTCCTTCATCAGTGAGCATGGACACTTATGGAGACACAACTACCTCATTGAGACCCTCAGACCTTATCTTGTACAAAACATTCTTCTCTTTATCCTGTCTCTCTACACTGTGGACAGTTCGATTGTAATCATGTATTGTCTTTCCAAGGACTGGATAACATGCAACAAAATAGCTTTTCCCTTCACCTTGGTGCAAATGACAACAAACTAAACTAAATTGAACAAGGGTCCTGACCAGAAGGCCGTTGTCCATTGCCTCCACAGATGTTGCCTGACCTGAGCTCGTCCAGCAACTTGTGTTTCGCTCTTGCACACTTATGGTCTGTCTAGATAATTGCAGCTAACTGCATGTTGGAACAAATCAGCTCAAGCAGTTTCAGAGGGTTGCTGGGCTCACCAACATTAATGTGTAGGACGGAACTGCAGATGCTGATTTAAACTGAAGATCGATACAAAAAGCTGGAGTTACTCAGCAGGAGAGGCAGCATCTCTGGAGAGAAGGATTGGGTGACATTTCGTCGAGACCCTTGTCTTGATCCGAAAAGTCACCCATTCCTTCTCTCCAGAGATGCTGCCTGTTGAGTCTCACCAACATTAATGCTTGTGTGTAAAAAAGTTGATGGAATATGTCCAGAACACTGTAGACAAGTCCGGTAAGATCAGCTGGAGGTGAAATAATATCTCTCCCAAATGGAAAGACAGAAGAATATCTGGAATCCTGTGTAATATTTGTGAATCACTGAGGGGGTCTCTCATCCCGTACGGTGGCTCACTGGGTGGTGACTCTGCCCCTTTAATGGTTTAACTGCACTCCATTGTCACACCTGCCTAAGTACGGTGACATTCCTCTCCTTGCATACAGTCCAGTAACAATCTTAATAAACAAGGGCCCAATCATTCAGTGTAAGAATATGGGAATCGTAGATTATACTGAGCCAGTACATAAGTTGCCACGTTTCTGGTGCCATTTTGTATGATTCAAGTCCAAAGTAATTAAAAATGTAGAGTTTTAGGTTGGCCTCAAGGGCCTTGGACCTGGTGACGGCACAGGGTCAGAGTTGCAGGGTCATCCTGCTCAGTGAACTCTGGGTTCATGACTCCTAGATTGAAGATTCAGGCTGCTGTTCAAATGCAGCATAAATAAATGGAAAATCAGGTTGGCACTGGACCCCAAGAAAAGCAGTTTGTAGAATGCCTCTGAGATGGATTCTTAGAGCAGCTTGTACTGGAGCCTACCAGGGAGAGGTTAGTGCTGTGTAATGAACCGGATTTGATAAAGGAACTCGAGGTAAAGGAGACATTAGGAGGTAGTGACCATAATATGATAAGTTTTAATCTGCAATTTGAGAGGGATAAGGTAAAATTGGAAGTGTCAGTATTGCAGTTGAAGAAAGAGGACTACGGCAGCATTGGGGAGGAGGTGGCCAGAGTAGACTGGAAAGGGACCATAGCAGGGATGATGGTGGAACAGCAATGGCAGGTATTTCTGGGAATAATCCGGAAGATGCAGAATCATTTCATTCCAAAGAGGAAGAAAGATTCTAAGGTGGGTAAGAGGCATTAGGCAACCGTGGGTGACAAGGGAAGTCAAAGACAGTATAAAACTAAAAGAGGAGACGTATAACATAGCAAAGATGAGCGGGAAGCCAGAGGATTGGGAAACTTTTAAAGATCAACAGAAGGTAATTAAAAAGGCAATATGGGGAGATAAAATGAGGTACGAAGGTAAGCTAACCAAGAATATAAAGGAGGATAGTAAAAGCTTCTTTCGGTATGTGAAGAGGAAAAAAAAATAGTTATGACAAATGAGGGTCCCTTGAAGATAGAAACGGGTGAATTTATTGTGGGGAACATGGAAATGGCAGACGAGTTGAACAGGCACTTTGGTTCTGTCTTCACTAAGGAAGACACAAACAATCTCCTTGATGTACTAGGGGACAAAATACCAAGGGTGACGGAGGAACTGAAGGAAATTCATATTAGTCAGGAAATGTTGTTGGGTAGACTGATGGGACTTAAGGCTGATATATCCCCGGGGCCTATAGATTCTGGATCAATTCCTGTGAATTGGAGGGTAGCTAATGTTATCCCACTTTTTAAGAAAGGCGGGAGAGAGAAAGCAGGGAATTATAGACCAGTTAGCCTGACATCGGTGGTGGGGAAGATGCTGGAGTTAATTATAAAAATAGAAATAGCTGCACATTTGGATAGCAGTGACAGGATCGGTCCGAGTCAGCATGGATTTACAAAGGGGAAATCATGTTTGACTAATCTTCTGGAATATTTTGAGGATGTAACTAGGAAAATGGAAAAGGGAGAGCCAGTGGATGTAGTGTACCTGGACTTTCAGAAAGCCTTTGATAAGGTACCACACAGGAGATTAATGGGCAAAATTAGAGCAGATGGTATTGGGGGTAGGGGATTGACATGGATAGAAAATTGGTTGGCAGACAGGAAACAAAGAGTAGGGATTAACAGGTCCCTTTCAGAATGGCAGGCAGTGACAAGTGAGGTGCCGCAAGGCTCGGTGCTGGGACCGCAGCTATTTACAATGTACATTAATGATTTAGATGAAGGAATTAAAAGTAACATTAGCAAATTTGCAGATGACACAGTTGGGTGGTAGTGAACTGTGAAGAGAATGCTATGAGGATGCAGGGTGACTTGGACAGGTTGAGTGAGTGGGCAGGCGCATGGCAGATGCAGTATAATGTGGATAAATGTGAGGTTATCCACTTTGGTGGCAAGAACAGGAAGGCAGATTATCTGAATGGTGTCAAGTTAGGAAAAGGGGAAGTACAACGAGACCTGGTTGTCCTTGTACATCATATAACCATATAACCATATAACAATTACAGCACGGAAACAGGCCCTCTCGGCCCTTCCAGTCCGTGCCGACCATTTGTTTTCCCCTGTCACTGAAAGTAAGCATGCAGGTACAGCCATTGAATGGAGGTGCTGGCACGAAGGACCAAATGGCCTAAACCTATTATCTATGTCGGAGATGAGGAAAAAAATATTTTACCCCTTATTCTTAAACTGTGGCCCCTGGTTCTGGACTCCCCCAACATCGGGAACATGTTTCCTGCATCAGGTGAGTGTGACATTGTCACAGAAGTCCTCTATTGTAAAGAATAGTTTCCACAATTACTTGAACTAAAGTTACACATCACTTTCAAGAGTGAGCTTTAAAAACTACCCAGCACTTTATGTTTTGCTCAAGACTTCAGCATCTGCAGTTCTTTGTATCTGTGCTTCCTCAATCACTGAACTGCTATTCATGCCCGCACAGCAGATGGGAAAGGTCAGTGGTATTAGATAAGGTTACGGACTTCCGGCAGTATCAGGCTGGATACTGGTTGCAAAACTGGAGCATTCCCGCTACATTTGGATATAATTATGATATAATTATCATATGAAAGACCACCATTTCATAGACTCAATGTAAATACAAATGGGCGCTGCAACTCAATGGTACTTACCAATACAAAAGCAAAATACTGCTGGAAATCTAACGTTGAAATCAAACCTGTTGGATATGCCCAGAGAGCTCCCAGTTTTTGTAATATTTCTCCAGGAAGGTCAGTGTTTCTTGTCCACTCCCCGCTGTTCTGTGCAATGACTGAGCATTTTCCAAGGGGGTCGACTGGTCACACACACAGCAAACCCGGAGAGGCAGTGTAGTTACCAGAGGTTTTTGAGAAGTGTCGGATGTTGGTGATTGTACTGATGCCACACACCTCTCTCTGTGCCACACTTGGTGTTCCCCACATTGAGGATAGGCAGTCCAATTAGGTTCAGATACTTGTGTTTCAGTTGTGCCCACAGATAAATATCCATTTGTCACAGAGCTGTGGTGATGTGTTGTGGAGATGAGTGGCAGGGGGGCACAGCGGTAGGAGCCACTACCTCACAGCGCCTGAGGCCCGTTTTCAATCCTGACCTCGGGTGCTGTTGGTGTGGAGTTTGCACGTTCTCCCTGTGACCACGTGGGTTTCTTCCGGGTGCTCCGGTTCCCTTCCTCATCCCAAAGATGTACAGGTTTTGTACGTCTTTGCTAACTGCCAATGTCATATCTGATCTCTCCTGCGCTAACTCATTTCCCAGACACACTCTGGTGACATATGGATGATAATAATGAATGCAGGAAAAGGTCATTATTGTTTGCTCCAGAAACAGACAGTAAGGTTCTTTCACCAATAATGTTGAAGTCCAGATAAAATGATGTAGAAAGATACTTGGGAATCCAGGAAGTTTGAATACATAATATATCAATCTATTTGGGGCCAGAAACCAATTAAACAAATGAAATGTATGCACAAGGAACGGCAGATGCTAGTTTACAAAAAAAGATACAGAGTGCTGGAGTAACTCAGCAAGTCAGGCAGCATCTCTGAAGAACATGGATGATATTTTGGATTTAAAGTGAAGAAAGGTCCCAACCCGAAACGTCACCTATCCATGTTCTCCAGACATGCTGCCTGAGCCGCTGAGTTACTCCAGCACTCTGTGAAACGTCACTATCCATGTTCTCCACAGATTCTGCCTGAGCCGCTGGGTTACTCCAGCACTCTGTGAAACGCCTACTCCCAGCATGTGGAAACTGACCGCTGGGTTACTCCAGCACTCTGTGAAACGTCACCTATCCATGTTCTCCACAGATGCTGCCTGACCCGCTGGTTACTCCAGCACTCTGTGAAATGTCACCTAAGAATGTGGCCTCCTTTTAAAACTATCATTTAATGATGTAAAGAATAGTTTGTGAGGTTGATCCCTTGCCTGTAGCCACCATGTTGAGTGGTGGGGAGCACTTGTACAGGACTGTAGATGCCACAGCAGTTGCCCACATGGGCAAGTGCCAGTCACACTGGCTCTCCCTGAACCCTCTCCGCCAACTACAATACGCCAAAGCTGCTGAGTTCACATATTGCGGAGGCTTCTCGGCCCAGCACTATGGCTGTTCTGGAAGGTTCTCAGGACACTGTTTAGTGGGCAGGAGATGGGCACACACTGTTCCCCTACAACAGTACACTCCTGGGTAGAGTGTGACGCCAGGCTGAGCAGCAGTGGATCGATCACTGGCAAATGTTGCCCTCAGGCTCACAGATCAGCAACACAATATTTCCATTCTACTTAACCTGAATTAATTGCTGTGTGTGCTCTGCTGGTGAAAAAACAGAATGCTTTCCATACTTCACATTTTTTAGTCATAGTGATACATCGTGGAAACAGGCCATTCAGCCCAACTTGCCCACACCGGCCAACATGTCCCAGCTACACTAGTCCCACCTGCCCACGTTTGGTCCATATCCCTCCAAACATGTCCTATCCATGTACCTGTTTAACTGTTGCTTAAATGTTGGGATAGTCCCAGCCTCAACTACCTCCTCTGGCAACTTGTTCCATACACCCACCACCCTATTTGTGAAAAAGTTATCCCTCAGATTCCTATTAAATCTTGTCCCCTTCACCTTAAACCTATGTCCTCTGGTCCTCGATTCACCTACTCAGGGCAAGAGACTCTGTGCATCTACCAGATCTATTCCTCTCATGATTTTATATGTGGTTTTTTGAAAAAACATTGTAAAGTTACTCCCACATAAACCAAACTAAAGCTGTAATGAGTTGCTGATATTTATGGATCCTCTTCATATTCTCATGTGATGGTACCGACCTTTTACTGACAGCACAGAATGACACAAAGGTCACAGCCCAGGAAGCCATTCTGCCCATTCAGCATGAGACAGCACAGTTCAAGAATTGCCCCACTGCTACCCTTCCCCCTTCCCCCAGCCTCCTACAACCCACACACTCTGCCGCCAACAACCACCGCCATCTCCAAACCAAAGCTTCACACCGATTAAAACAAACATTGAGTCTATCTGCTAAAATGTATTAAAAGGCCATGTCCACCTTTGTTTAGTTTAGAGGTACAGCATGGAAACAGGCCCTACGGCCCACTGTATCCGCGACGACCAGCGATCACCCCGTACGCTAGTGTAGGATACTACACTATTTGCACAAGCCAATTAACCTACAAACCCGCATGTCTTTGGAGGGCGAGAGGAAACCGGAGCACCCGGAGAAAACCCACACGGTCACGGGGAGAACGTACAAACTGCGTTCAGACAGCACCCGTAGTCAGGATGGAACCCGGGTCTCTGGCGCTGTGAGGCAGCAACTCTACCGCTGCGCCCCCGTGCCGCCCTGTTTCAGCCTTTAGGGCCTCTGGGCCCGTTGTGGGTTGCAGCGCAGTTTAGGGAGAGGGTTGAGTCCACATCACCACATGGGCGTGGTGTCAAGCTGGCTGGGTTGAAAGGTAGAGGGGGCTGCAGGACTGGGGACATGGTCACACCGTGGTACTAAACGGGTTTGATGGACAACGAGGAACTCCAGGTGGAGCAGTACAGCAAAGATCGTCAGCAGGGGAAGAGCAGAGAAACCAGGGATCAGCGCTGGTCAACTCTACGCTGCTCCTCGTCCTGGGCAATTAGAGTCCTGATGCCACTAAGCTAATTGGAGAGCCTAGCAAAGGGCTTGAGATGTGTCTGCAAAGTAAAGCTGTGTTTTATCTACAAGCTGAGGTCATAATTCCAGGCACCATTACCAAGCAACTGAATAGAAACTAATGGCTTGATTTCCTAGGTAGGGATACCTTTGGTTTCATTAGTTCATAAGACATAGGCCAGTTGGCCACTCACGTCTATTCTGCCATTCAACCATGGCTAATCGATCTTTCCCTCTCAACCACATTCACCAGCCTTCTCCTCATAACCTTTCATGCCCTTACCAATCAAGAATCTATCTATCTCCCCCTTAAAAATACTCATTGACTTGGTCTCCACCACCATCTATAGCAATGAATTCCACAGATTCCCCAGCCTCTGACTAAAGGAATTCCTGCTCATCTCCATTCTCAGCAAGCCCGGGACCGCCTGACATGTGTCTAGCTCAAGGCTCAATGCCAGCCGGGCTTCACCCACCACTTGCCAAGTGCCAGGGCTACTCCAAAATCAAAGTCAGTTTGATTTGTCACATACACCGGAAGGTGCAGTGAAATGAACTTGCCAGCAGCGGTACAATTACACAATGAGATTTAACACAAACATCCGCCACAACGTTCATCACTGTGGTGGAAGGCACAAAGTCCAGTCAGGCCTCCTCCTTGTTCACCCTTGTAAACTCCGGCAGTCGCCACTACGGACGGCCCGATGTACAGGCCCTCTCGTCGGGGCGGTCGAACACACTCCGCGGCTTGGAGGTCCCGAATCGGCACTTTCTTACCGGAGACCGCGGCTTCAGGATGTTATAGCCCGCAGGCTGGCGGTCGGAGCTTTTCTCCGGGGATCCCCGGCGAGGGATCCCTGGCTCCGGATGGTAAGTCCACGCAGCGCCCTTAGCTAGAAGCTCCGCAGACCGCAGCTTCAGGATGTAACAGTCTAGCGGTCGGAGCACTCCTCTCCGGCGATCCCCGGCAAGGGTTCGCCCGCTCCGCGATGAAAAGTCCACGCTGCATCCTGCTGCTGAGCTCCGGGTCCGACTCCGGGAAAGGCCACTCCAATCCATGGTGTTAGGCCGCGAGGGAGGCAACTGGAAAAAGTTCGCCTCTCCGTCGAGGAGGCGACTGAAAGTGGATCCCCCCTTCACCCCCACCACTCCCCACATAAGACATACCAAGAGACACTAAAACAAACATTTGGACACACTAAAAAACACACAAAAAGTAGAAATAACGAACACGCTGCTGGCAGGGCAGCCGTCTCGCAGCGCCCCACCGACCAACTTTGGCCCAAAACAATTCCCCCCAACATTGTTCACATTAATCTCCAGTGGATTAACCCAAGTTCAGACACTTCATGTTGAAGTGGATGTTCTATTCAAGTTCAACATGGTCGTATCACAACACTAAGGCTGATTTGTGGCAGCTCTCCCAATAATATATTGGCATTATATAGACAGAACACTTTGGAAATAAACCATATACTTTGTGGTAAAGGATTTGAAACTTCCAGCCTACAATGCTAATGCCTGCTGGTTGCCGCCGTTCCTCTGTGTTCACAAGCATCCTACAGCATTGGTGGACAATACTACTGAGGAAAGTAAGCAGACGGATCTTGCCAGAACACATTTGCCACAATGCACTAATAGTTCCTGCTGTCAGCTGCTGTAAACCCTAAGCAGCAACGAAAGAGAACTGGGAAGAAGCATTAGCCAACCCTCTTTTGGTTATAAATATATGAATCTTTTATATCCGATTGGAGTAGCTTTTAACAGTCCCCTGGGACAGTTGACCCAATTTCTTCACTGTGCTTTCCATCAATGTGGTTAGCTCACTCCCAGCCATAGCACGGTGCGTTACGATGTTATCCTTGGGCCTGGCTGTGCTGACAGGATCCAGGCAGGGTTGAGAGGGAGAAGACTGCCTGAGTGAAGGACAGAGGTAGCCACACGCTGAGACAATGGAAGACAAGTGTAATTGGCAACACCTTGACAACTTCACTGGTGGAGGGAGAAACGTCACCACGGACAAAGTCCATTGATGCATCTACTGTGCACTGGGAGGTGGCAGTGGGGATGTCAATTATTGAGCTAATTCAGCATCATCATAGCCTCAGGCACGGCACAACGTCTCAATTCTGAAACTATTCAATTATTTATGATAAATGTCGATTCCTATTCTCAATAATTTATATCTTGGCTGCAAACTTGAACTGAAAAGCAAAACACATCACTGACTTAGTGCAGCTGTTGTGTCCACTGTGCTGGTCACACACAGGACTCTTTCGTTCAGCCGTCTGAAAGTCTCTTGTAGTCCTCACCCCTCAATAACTCCAGCGCTTCTCCTTCCATGCAAGCCTTCACTCCCAGCGTTCATCACTCTCTGTGTGAGACTCCTTCCCACATCAGGCCCGTCTGAATCTTTACCCACTCCTTACTGTTACTATTTGTTTGTCAAACATTTTGCAAAGAGTCATTTATCGCACAGTTGCTGAAATATTTAACAATCAGTGTCTCTCGGCCTCCGTTCACCTTCTCTCATTATCTGTGCACTGGTGATATGGCATGGACGGAGAATTCAAAGGATTCCCAACATTACAAAAAGGCCGTATTGGCTGCCAGCACTTGGCTGGCGTGAGTTGGTGAACGCCAGTGTATAAATGTGACACAATCAAACTGCATACTTTGATTGTGTCCCTCGGGTTTTTGCAACTGCTCTCTGCAATTTCATAGTATGTGCATATATTTTCGACCATTTAGTCCAACCCATCTATTCTCAGCATTCCTTTTCAATTCAATTCAAATTCAATTCAACTTTAATGTCATTGCACAGATACAAGTATGGGTACAACGAAATGCAGTTTAGTGTCAGTACGTAGTGATAGCAATATATAGATAAATACAGATAAATAAATACAGATGTGGAAATCTATCGGCGGGACTCTGAGTTCAGCAGTGCGATGGTGTTATTATAGAAGCTGTTCCTCATCCTGCTGGTGCGGGACCTGAGGCTCCTGTACCACCTCCCCGATGGTAGAAGGGCAAACAGTCCATGGTTAGGGTGGGAGGGGTCCTTGATGATCTTCCCAGCCCGTCTCAGACACCGTTTTTGGTGGAGGGCATCCATGGCAGGGAGCGGGGCACCGATGATGTGCTGGGCGGTTTTCACCACCCGTTGTAGTGCCTTCCTGTCTGCTACGGTGCAAGCTGCTGTACCGACCGTAAAGCAGGTGGTCAGGATGCTTTCGATGGTACAGCGGTAGAAGTTGGTCAGGATCAGGGGGGACAGGTGGGCTTTTTTGAGCCTCCTCAGGAAGTAATGGCGCTGCTGCACCTTTTTGATCAGCTTGGAGGTGTTGGGGGACCAGGACAGATCCTCCGAGATGTGTACCCCGAGGAATTTGTAGTTGGAGACCCGCTCCACCTCAGTCCCGTTTATATGGATGGGGGTGTGTCTGCCCCCTCTGTTCCTTCTAAAGTCGACAATAATTTCCTTCGTCTTCTGGGAGTTGAGAACGAGGTTGTTATTGGCACACCAGGTTGTCAGGTGCTGGACCTCCTCCCTGTAGGCTGACTCGTCGTTGTCACTGATCAGTCCTACCACCGTGGTGTCGTCGGCAAATTTTATGATGACGTTGGAGCCATGCTTGGAGATGCAGTCATGGGTGAAGAGGGAGTAGAGGAGAGGACTGAGCACACAGCCCTGTGGCACACCGGTGTTCAGTGTTATAGTGGAGGAGGTGAGGTTGTTGATCCTAACAGACTGTGGTCTGTTAGTGAGGAAATCCAGTGTCCAATTGCAGAGGGAAGTGGAGATGCCAAGACCGCTGAGTTTGGTGATCATGCTAGCGGGTATGACAGTGTTAAAGGCAGAGCTGAAGTCAATGAACAGCAACCTGATGTAGGTGTTATTACTGTCCAGGTGGGTCAGGGCAGAGTGTAGGGCCGCCGATATGGCGTCCTCTGTTGACCTGTTGGTCCGGTAGGCAAACTGATGGGGGTCCAGTGTGGGGGGGAGGCTGGCTTTGAGATGAGCCAAGATCAGCCGCTCGAAGCACTTGGCGATGACAGGGGTGAGTGCCACTGGCCGGAAATCGTTGAGACTCCCTGTCGCTGAATGTTTGGGCACTGGCACAATGGTAGATGTCTTGAGGCAAGTGGGGACGACACCCTGGGCCAGTGACAGATTGAAAATGTCAGTGAGGACCAGGGATAGTTGTCCAGCACATGCCCTGAGCACCCGCCCGGGGATGCCATCAGGGCCGGCAGCTTTGTGCTCATTCACCTTGCTCAGTGCATCTTGTACAGCAGAGGTGGAGAGACTGAGGGGTTGTTCATTCGGGGGTGGAGCAACTTTGATGGCTGGAGTTTTGTTGTCCCGGTCAAAGCGAGCATAGAAATGGTTTAGCTCGTCAGGAAGGGAGGCGTTGTCTGGGGGGGGGGGGGGTGTTGACTTTATGGTAATCGGCAATGGATTTGATTCCTTGCCACATGCGCCTGGGGTCAGAGTTGTTTTGGAAATGCTCCTCGATCCGCCATTTGTGATTGAGTTTAGCATTCCTGATTCCCTTTTTCAGATTGGCCCTGGATGAGCTGTAACCCTCAGCATCGCCAGATTTGAAAGCGGCGTCGCGAGCCTTCAGCAGGAGTCTGACCTCCCTGCTCATCCACGGCTTCTGGTTAGGGAACGTCTTTATCTCTTTGTGGGCAGTGACGTTGTCTGTGCAGAATTTTATATAGTCCAGAACGGTTGAGGTGTATGAGTTGATGTCCACTTGGGAGTTGAAGGTGGCCTGAGTGGCAAACAGACTTTTTTGTTTAAAAAAAGAAACTGCTGTAGTAACTCAGCGGGTCAGGCAGCAACTCTGGAGAAAATAATAAGTGACGTTCCAGATCAAGACTCTTCAGACTGAAGAAGGGTCTCGACCATGACCCAGTCCTTCTCTCAGATGCTGCCTGACCCGCTGAGTTACTCAGCTCTTTGTGTCTAAATTCAGTTTAAACCAGCATCTGCAGTTCCTTCCAATACAGGTCAGGTGAGTTACGGGCAGATTGACACAGACGTGGATGGCTACCGCTGGCTTGTCACTAAGGGGCTGAGTCTATAGCCACATTAGATCAGCTAGAACTAAACAATTCCGGCCTGATCATGTAGGGCACTAGGGTGAGGATCGGAGCGAGACGAAACAAGGAGACGTTACAGGGACACATAGAAATGCGTTGAATGGAATGTCAGGCTCACAGATCCCCGGAGCAGAGGCAGGATGTAAGGGCAAAGGAATGAAGTGGATCAGAAGGGAACGCGATCAGTTCATGCAAAGAGATACTCAGGAAAATGACATGTGACAGGCAGAGATGAAAAGATGAATTAGTGATGAATGTGTGATGAATTCACCTGTGATGAATAGTGCCAAATCTGTGGGAGGTGCAACACCTGGGCTAGCATAGGGCACCGGAAATAATGACGTGGGACTCCGGGCAACTGTGCAGGGCAACTAGTGCAGGGCAGACACAAAATGCTGGAATAACTCAGTGGGACAGGCAGCATCTCTGGAGAAAAGGAATGGGTGACGTTTTGGATTGAGACCCTTCATCATGGGTCTCTTGTGCATAAGACCCTCGTGTAAGGCAGCTGTGCAGGGCAGGCAGCTGTGCAGGGCAGGCAGCTGTGCAGGGCAGGCAGCTGTGCAGGGCAGGCAGCTGTGCAGGGCAGGCAGCTGTGCAGGGCAGGCAGCTGTGCAGGGCAGGCAGCTGTGCAGGGCAGGCAGCTGTGCAGGGCAGGCAGCTGTGCAGGGCAGGCAGCTGTGCAGGGCAGTGTGAGATGACAGGAAGGCTGTACAGGGGAAGGCTCAACAAGAAAAAATATAAACAAGAGAAATATAAAACCCTTTAAAACAGCAATGAAGTGAATGTAAGAGAGTTACTGCATTAGAGTTACTTCAGATAAATAACCACAGTTGAATATGTTCAACCGCCCAGTATTGGCGATGTCTGCTACAACAGTCTATCAAAGTCGTACCTTAGCTCATCTCAACTCTGAAAAGCAATAAAGTTCACACTGCTGCACAGTTGCTGTTTGCTCCACCCACAACTAACCAGTGAATGAATGCACTGTAGCCAGCCATCAAAACTGCCAACAGTGAGAATGGCAACAGTGGATGTCAAAAACAGCCCAGTCCTTCACCAGGCTGCTCTTCTACCCCAGTTCCTGCACTATCCCCATCCCTTGATTACTTTAATACCTTGAAGTCTGTCAGTCTCTGTTTTGAATGAGCCCAGTGACTGAGCCAGCATACGGGCAGACTTCCAATGTACACACCCTCTGTGTGAAGAAACGTCTTCTTACCTCAGTCCTACATTCTGAGACCATGGCTGCAGATTCTACACTCCCCAGTCAGGGAGAACAGCTAAATGGAGAATTTAATACGTCTCCCTGTCAACTCGTCATTCTTCGTTACACCAGAGAGGATCAAACCAATCAGCTCCACCTCCTCATTGCTGGTCAGCCCACACGCCCAAGGATGGCGATGCTGGAGGCACTGCCGCAGCCTGGGACCTGCCTGGAACGGGCCCTACTGCAGCCTGGGGCTCACGATGCTGGAGGCACTGCCGCAGCCTGGGGCTCGCTTGGAACGGGCACCGTATACCACAACTGGAGCGCCAACTGGACTTTGAAAATGGCATCAAAACCTAGCGCCTCTTGCATGCGGGCTCAGTCGATTACTGCTGTACACTTGCTAATCGGGATGTGCTAGGGGATGGCAATACCCACTGGACTGTTTGTAACAAGTGAATTTCACTGTGAGATTGTACAAGTGACAATTAAAGCACCACTGAACTGGCAGCCCCGAAACCAATCAAGGGAATCCCTGCACCTCTCTGACAGCTGAATCCTCATTTAGGTCAGAAGCCTGAAGCTGTGCACAATACTCCAGGTCTGATCTCACCAAGGCCTTGTATAATTATTGTAGGTTCCTCATCTCACCACACTTTTCATACTTTCATATTTCTGGCAGCTGTTTTGTATCTTCCAACTTCTCTGACATTTCGTTAATCTAATTTTAAATGCTCCTGTCTCTCTGCCTATGTTTGTCGTTGCTAATCTTTCCTTCTTTACATATCTATGGAAGCCCTCACTGCCCCTGTTTATATTTCTCACCACTCTGTGCTTGCGCTTTATCTGCCCTTCCTTATCACATTCTTGGACCTTCATTGCTGCATTCTAAATCGTTCTTCATCCTCACACACTTCTATTTCTGTGCCTAAAAGCAATAAAAAACAAATAAAAATTGAAAACGTTAAAAATCATTAACAATGTTAAAACACTTTAGAGCAGTAAATCATTTAAAATGTTCAAAAATATTGCTGTAATCTCAACTGATTAAAAAATATATATATTTTGTACATTAACCATATAACCATATAACAATTACAGCACGGAAACAGGCCCTCTCGGCCCTTCCAGTCCGTGCTGACCATTTGTTTTCCCCTAGTCCCATCTACCTGCACTCAGACCATACCCCTCCATTCCCTTCACGTCCATATACCTATCCACTTTACTCTTAAATGTTAAAATCGATCCTGCCTCCACCACCTCTGCTGGAAGCTCATTCCACACAGCCACCACCCTCTGAGTAAAGAAGTTCCCCCTCACGTTACCCCAAAACTTCTGTCCCTTAATTCTCATGTCATGCCCTCTTGTTTGAAACTTCCCTACCCTCAATGGGAAAAACGTATCCACGTCAACTCTGTCTATCCCTTTCATCATTTTAAAGACCTCAATCAAGTCCCCCCTTAACCTTCTGCGCTCCAAAGAATAAAGACCTAACTTGTCAACCTTTCTCTGTAACATAGTTGCTGGAACCCAGGCAACATTCTAGTAAATCTCCTCTGTACTCTCTCTGTAAATTTACATTCTGTAAATTCTGTACAGACAGCACCCGGGTTCAGGATTGATCTATATATCCCGGGTGCTGTCTGTATAGAATTTGTACGTTCTACCTATGACCGCGTAGGTTTTCTCTGAGTGCTCCAGTTTCCTCCCACACCCTGAGGACGTGCAGATTTGGCCCTCTGTAAATGTTGTCCAGTGTGTAGGATAGAACTAGTGTAAGGGGTGATCGTTGCTTGGCATGAACCTGATGGGCTGAAGGGCTGTATCTCTAAAGTAAACTAAATGTAAAAACGTACTGTATAGTTAAAATATCCAGAAATACAGGTTTCATCATATGTAGGAGAACAGTCCATTATAATTCAAACAGTTGGAGAGAATCTCACTTTGGATTGATGGGAGTGGTCTGAAAAGGTAACCATTGGTGATGATGGCCAGATGTCGGGCTGAGGTCAGGGCCAGGCTGAGAGGAGATGGTCAGTCCCCACTGGTCAGCATGGACAAGCTGGGCTGAATCACCCCTTTCCATGTGGATTGGGAAACTTCCACAAAGTGGGTCCTAGGCATTGATAAGGAAAGGGAGAGTGGAAGAGGAGGGTGAGACAGCCAGAAACATAACCAGATACAGAGCTTCAGTAATATGTCACAAATAAATATTCAGACACGGTTAATGCAGGTCCCTTATAAACTGAGACCACACAGATTATATTGGAAATAAAGAAATGGCTTACAACTTAAACAAATATTTTGTGTCTTCATAGAAGAAGTCAGTAAAAATGTGAGAGCGTAGGAATTAGAAGCTCTCTTTGGGTTGGGAGCCTGCCCAGTGAGTAGCAGTAATTGGTGCCGGCCCAAACTGTCAATGAACTCAGATTAATACACGATACAAAAAGGTGCAGCATTCCACAGGCACGACAGTGGAGATGCCTGCAGGATGACTATGTCCACAACCAAGAGTCACGGTCACAAAACAGGAGGCAGTCATTCAAGAGAGAGATGAGAAGAAATGTCTTCACCCAGAGGATGGCGAATCTTGGAAATCCTGTTGTCAGAGGGAGGCTGAGGAGGCTCAATGCTGAGTATATTCAAGAAAGAGATTGGTAGATCGATAAATGCTAAGGGATGTGGGTTTCGTGAAGGAAAGTTGCACAAACATACAAGATCTGTTAACATGCTCCTACAGGTCAGCGAGCAGGAGAAGTTGAATGGGCTACTCCTGTTCAGTTTGCTGTGAGCCACAGGCCAGCATTGTATCACACAGTGGTGTAGCCATCGAGATCTCTGACTTGTCCACGGAGGGATATCAGACAGTTGTAGCATCACTATGGAGATAGTAGACCTGTGTCAGGGCTGCCAACTCACGCTTTGAGCGTGAGAGTAACGCATTTCAAAAAATTCTCATGCTCTCACGCTGATCACAAATTTCTCACGGTCAAAAATCTGCAGGTGCTAAAAGTTAAAAATAAAGCAAAAATGGTTTTAGTGGTGAGTAAAAACCATGAAGGGAATGCATTGTCTTTTTCCCGGGATATGTGATTCAAGAACTAGAGGGCATTGGTTAAATGCAGGGCTCTCAAATTTCAGGCCCGCCGGATGACACGGGGTGTTTAGTTGCTCCGGTGCAGATGTTGATAGGTGAGACACGGCGGTTGGCCCAGCACCAACCCCCCTCCCCCCGAGGCACCGCTCACACATCCCACCCTAACCTCCGGCGGCTCTATGTCCATTGGCCGCTCTGTCCACACCCCATGGAGTTTTAACCCCAGCACAGAGCCAGCAACGGACCAGGCGAGTGGGGGCATCGGTGCCGTCTCCGGAGCCACAGGGATGAGTCTCGGGCTAAGTTCCGTTCCGATGCCAGACCCACAGGTCACTGGTCCTCACCTCCCCCGGACTCCAGCTGGACACAGAGCACCTGAGCTGGCCTACATTCCTGGGGGGGGTGGGGAGGAAGGGACGTGTGAGGGGGGGGTAGGGACGTGGGGGGGGGGGGAGAGAGAGAAACGCTCCCCGGGCATCGCCAAGTCTCCGCTCACTCCGGATGTTGTCGCCGCTTCACTGACACACACTCTCACACACACACTGGCACACACAAGCTTTAGTGGATATGGGCCAAATGTGGATAAATGGGACTCATTTAGATGGGGCATCCTGATCTGCATGGACATGTTGGGATGAACGGCCTGTTTCCCTGCTGTATGACTATGACACATTGTAGAAAGGGTGCAATTGCTCTGGAGAGGATCCGGGGCGATTTGTGAAGATGTTGGCAGGGCTGGAATATTTTTTCACTCTGAAGAAAGATTTGATGACTGGGAGTCGTATTCTCTGCAGCAACAGAGGCGAAGAAAATACTTAGTTGAGGTGAATAATATTATGAGAATAGGACCTGTTTCTCTTAACAAAGAGTGTAGGAAGGAACTGCAGATGCTGCTTTAAACTGAAGATAGACACTAAAAACTAGATAAACTCAGCAGGACAGGCAGCATCTCTGGAGAGAAATAATGGGTGATATTTCAGGTTGAGATCTTCAGACTGAAGAGGCTGAAAACCAGCCATAAAACACAATGACTGGAGATGTGTGTTATCCAACTAAGGGAAGAAATCAGAATCATGTGTTCTTCTTTATTCACGTGACACCATAATAAATATATTACAGAAAAAATAATTTAAAGGGGTGGCCCGGTGGCGCAGCGATAGAGTTGCTGCCTTACTACCACATGGGTTTTCTCTGGATATCCCAGTTTCTCCCACATCCGAAAGAAGTGCAGGTTTGCAGGTTAATTGGCTGCTGTAAATTGTCCCTGGCGTGTAGGATGGAACTGGTGTGTATGATAGATTGCTGGTCAGTGTGGACTTGGTGGGCTGAAGGGCCTGTGTCCATATATATATTTTAAATATATATCTTAATTTAATTGAACCATATACGATTGAATATGTGGCAATATTTTCAACTTGTTTCTATAGTCAAAGGGTAAGGTTGATTGATTTATTTGTGCAGAACAGTGATGGAAGCCTTGTTTCTCTGTGTTTTTCTCTATATATATGCATAACAGCACAAATTATAATCTGATTTCCATACATGAATATAGTCATTCATGTGCTGCACCTGTTGATCAGAGCCTGGCTCTACTGTGGAATGGAATTAGGAATATAATTTAGCCTAACCATATTCATACCTAATCCAATTTAAAGCATAAACGTTGCATTCAAGTGTAAGTTAAAAGACTCGCTACAGTATGCACCAGATTGCACAATTTCAAGCTGAAAAATGAGGAAGCTCCGTACCATGGGAGAGGGAACACCTTCCATCCCTCGGTCGCTACTCTCCCTCGCAATTTTTCACTCTCAACTCTCACCCAATGTCGGCAGCCCTGCCTGTGTTAATGTTGCCATGGAGATGTCAGACAGAGCTGAGGTGCCAGCATGACTAGATGGCCACAGGGCCAGGGCAAGCAGTACTCTGGAGACCTGGGACTGGGCTCATACCGCCACAGAGATGTTGAAATACGTTAGAAAAAAAGACACAAAGTGCTGGAGTAACTGAGAGGGTCAAGCAGCATCTGTGGACAACATGGATGGGTGATGTTTTGGGTTGGGACCCGTCTTCAGATTGATTGTAATTGTGGAGGGGGAGAAAGCTGGAAGGGAAGAGTGGCAGCACAAAGCCTGGTGGATACTGATGGTGGGGGGGGGGGGTGTTGATATACAGATGGTTGGACAAAGGTCGAGGATGAAAGGACAGAAGGGGTGAGATAAGGATGAAGTGCAACATGAAGCCAGAGGAAGAGGGGAAATGTGTGTGTATCCAGGTGGGGTGCAGGGAAGAGGAGGGGTAAAAAGGAGAGGGAAATGAGATGTTTCTTTGTAAGTTAGTTACGTAAAATTGGAGAATTCAACATTGATATTGGTCGTTGTAAGCTGATCAGGTAGCGTACAGTATGTGTTACTGTTAGGCTACTGTGTTAGTGTTGCTCTGGACATGTTGGTTATACTGTCAAGCTACTCATTCACTATCTCAATATTTTCTTTTCATTTACTTATAAAAACATGGAAGGCGCCGACTCAGCCCGTTAGACCTACCCCCTCAGCAGAACGCTCTCATCAGTCCCGTGCCATCCCTGCCGTCCTACAATTGATTCTCTCACAAGCCCATCCACTCCCCGTGGATCCTTGCCCAATTTGCCTACGCAAGGGGCAATTTTGCAACGGCCAATGAACCTACGGAGCATGTTGAGGCTGTGGGAGGGTGGGTGCGGGGTCACAGAGAGATGTGCAGCCGTGGTCAGCATTGAGCCCGCTTCCTGGAACTGGGAGACGGCAGCAGGAATGACTACACCAGCAGGCTGAGTGGTGATGGACTGCGCTTGCATTGCGATAGAGAGATTGGGCTTCTGTCCTGCTTTCACTATGGACAGTGACCGATGACTATGGTGTGGCGATATTGCATCTCTCACCACAGTACTTTGGGGAATGTCAGACTTGTTGAAGCACTGAAGATAGACACATAAAGCTGGAGTGACTCACCGGGACAGGCAGCATCTCTGGAGAGAAGGAATGGGTGATGCCTCGGGTCGAGAGCCTTCTTCAGACTTACATTCAGGGGAGAGGGAGACTGGAGATTTGGAAGGGTACAAAGAGAATGTAAGGTGTGAAAATGACAGATTTGTCCGAAGAAGGCCCGAGGCATCACCTACTCCTTTTCTCTAGAGAGGCTGCCTGTCCCGCTGAGTTACTCTAGCATTTTGTGTCTATCTTCGGTTTAGTCCAACATATGCAGTTCTTTCCTACACATTTTGTCTGCTGAAGCACTGCTCAAGAGACATCAGGGCTGGAGAGGTAGCAGACTCTGCCAGGAAGATCATAAAGACTTGCACAGACCCAGGATCGTTGTTGGTGGAGGTCACTGCCGCTGAGTGCCAGACCTGTGACGGCAGGTGTGGGCATGGCAGACTGCACCAGTCTAGCTGGAACAGGTCTGTGTGCACTGCAGGAGTGGCCTTGGGCATGCTAGTAGCTGAGATATTGGACCCTTATTGCCATCAGCACCACTTGGCAGCATGACGGAGTGACAGAGGCTCCTCAATGGGAAATACCTCTGCCTTATCTGTACCATTAGCTGCACCCATCTGATATGGAAATGAGATGAAGCCACAAGAGAAAGTGTGTGCTTTACGAGTCAGTAGGTGAGGCAGCGCTCGGCCAGTGAGCCAGCGAGTCATTGACAACCTCGTCAGCATCTGACTGCAATGTCATTTGGGTGCACACAAGCACACTGCAATTCTAGAATCAAATTACTATGGAGACTCCAGAGATGCTGCCTGAACCGCGGAGTTACTCCAGCATTGTGTGTCTATCATCGGTGTAAAACAGTTCCCGTCCTACAAACTTTACACTTTACTTTAGACATACAGTGTGTAAACAGGCCCTTCATCCCACGGAGTCCGCGCTGGGCAGCGATCACCCCGTACACTAGCACCATCCTACACGCTAGGTACCATTTACTCCACACAAGTTGATTGTTACAATAACTGTATTTTCTATTAAGCCCCTTCGTATCAATTTTTACCAAAACCAATTAATCTATAAACCTGCATGTTTTTGAAGTGTGGAAGGACCCGGAGAAAACTCACGCGATAACCATATAACCATATAACAATTACAGCACGGAAACAGGCCCTCTCGGCCCTTCCAGTCCGTGCCGACCATTTGTTTTCCCCTAGTCCCATCTACCTGCACTCAGACCATACCCCTCCATTCCCTTCCCGTCCATATACCTATCCACTTTACTTTTAAATGTTAAAATCGATCCTGCCTCCACCACTTCTGTTGGAAGCTCATTCCACACAGCCACCACCCTCTGAGTAAAGAAGTTCCCCCTCACGTTACCCCTAAACTTCTGTCCCTTAATTCTCATGTCATGCCCTCTTGTTTGAATCTTCCCTATCCTCAATGGGAAAAGCTTATCCACGTCAACTCTGTCTATCCCTTTCATCATTTTAAAGACCTCAATCAAGTCCCCCCTTAACCTTCTGCGCTCCAAAGAATAAAGACCTAACTTGTTCAATCTTTCTGACAGCTCCCGTAGTCAGCATTGAACCCTGGTCTCTGGTAGACAAAGGGGGGTTAATTAATTATACTTAATTAATTAATTATGCATTAAAGATAATGCATTGTATTGGGCAAATCTCAGTAATGCTTTTAATTGCAGCGTTTCCTTATTTATTACCGCTTTCTGCACTCATTCTCTCTGCCTTTGACTGGACAATATGTGCCTGGTTTTCCAAACTCGCTGAGTGGGCCAAGCGGCCTGGCACATGAACACAGCACCACCACCTCCAGCAACACATCTGCAACAGTTGCTTTGTGGATTTGGGACAGGCAGATATCGCTCAGCTGATGGTCAACATTTCAGCTCAACATCTGCACCAAGTCCTGATGTAGATCTCGACCTGAATCATCAACGTCTCCTCCACAGATGATGCTTGACCTGCTGAGTTCTTCCAGTTGTTTATTTTTTAATCCAGGTCTCTTGTCTCTGTTGCTGCTGATATTGGTTACTTTCCCCAGCATCTCTTTGTGTATTGTTGTCCTGCCGAGTTTCACTGTTTATATCACTTGTTATCACCTTCTCCACAGCCAACAATGGACCATTGTGGGCTCTACCCTTGCTTGGTCGCTGTTGCTACCTTTGTTTTGTCATTTTGTGTTCCTTGCATTCATTTGTTTTATGTTCCTTTTCATATCTCTCGTGTTCCTCTTCCATGACTCTCAGTCTGAAGAAGCGTCATCTATTCCTTCTCTCCAGAGATGTTGCCTGTCCCGCTGAGTTACTCTAGCCTTTTGTGTCTATCTTTGACTGCAGGGATGAGTTCTTTAGGGGGAGGGACACCCACGCAGGAGGTGAGTAGAAACATCTGGAGCCAGACATGTCAGGGATGGATCCAGAACCCCCTTCCTCCTGCAAAGTGAGGTGGCAGCTGCAACCCTCCAAAAGGCAGCGAGTAGAAACATAGAAACATTGGAGCAGGAGGAGGCCATTCAGCCATTCCAGCCAGCACCACCATTCAATATGATCATGGCTGATCATCCAAAATCAGTACCCAGTTCCCGCTTTTTCCCCATATCCATTGATTCCTTTAGCCCTAAGAGCTAAATCTAACTCTCTCTTGAAAACATCCAGTGAATTGGCCTCCACTGCCTTCTGTGGCAGAGAATTCCACAGATTCACAACTCTCTGGGTGAAGAAGATTTTCCTCATCTATGTGGAATAAGATTTTCCTCATCTACCCCTTATTCTTAAACTGTGGCCCCTGATTCTGGACTCCCCCAACGTCGGGAGCATTTTTCCTGCATCTAGCCTGTCCAATCCTTTAATAATTTTACTTGTTGGGATGTTGGGCCTTGGAGGTTCATCCTCGGGTTATTGGAGAGATTATCAGGGAGGTGTTTGGATGAGGAGAGCAGCGTGTGTGGTTGACTGGTGGGTGGGGGGCACTGCAGTTCCATGGAGTGGCCTCGCCTTCTCCGCTGAGCCCAGTACAGGTGGAGGCTGCCTCTATCACCCTGAGATCACCATCCAGCCCAGCACCAGGTCTGTCACCTTCCACATCACAGTGTGGCGGTGGGTCAACTGCTTGGCCGAATATTTACTGAATGTTGTAACAGTCCCTGACTCCAGCATCCACTTCATCCACAGTTCCACACATCTACCTGGACCAATAAACTAAACTAAACTAAACCAGCCACTGGGTGAATACATTCAGATCTCCCAGCCCTTCCCAGAACCCCACGCCCTCTGGTATGGACACCAGTGGGAGAGGTTCCTGCATCTCACAATCCTGGCCTCTCTGTCAGGCTGTCTCAACATGGTCAACAAGCACCCCCTGTTCAGTCCGTCCTCGTCACCACAGCAGCTGCTCCCAATGTCCATGAATCTCCCCTCAGCTACCCCTTCACTACTACATCCTAGAGAGCAGCTCAGCACTGTCTCTCCTTGGTGATAGGATGATTCAGGCAAGGAACCATCCTGTCACCGACTGGAGACTGGTCCTGACCCCCATTCCACCTCATTGGAGACCGCCTGGCGATCAGTAGTTGGACTTCACTGGGCTTCTCCTTGCATGCAACGTGCTTCCCGTTCTCCTGTATCTGTACACTGTGGATGGCTGTACCTCGGTTTTTCAAAAAAAACTGTACCTCAGTTTCTAAAAACGCTGACATTGGAGAGAGAAATGTCGCTAACATTTCAAACACCTTTAATCTTCCCACTGGAGAAGTTTGAGGAATATTAGCAGGTATTTCATTTTACCGTTCCATGTAACTGTAGAGACCATATTATTGTACTGGTGTGAGGCATGGACTCTCACTCTAGCACTGTCCAAGTCTCTCGATGGTACCTACACTCTAATGCTCAGAAATGCTCAAATTGTCAGTTGGAGGGACCACATCACCAACGCCCAGCTCTACGGGGAGATTCCACCTCTGACCGAGAAGGTCAGATGGAGAACGATGATGCTCGCTGGTCACTGCCACCGCCACCCAGTAATGCCGGCAAACAGGGTCGTGCTGTGGGAACCCACCCACGGAAGACGTGACCCGGGGCGGCCAATCAAGACCATGCTGAAGACGGTGATGGAAGACGCGTGTGTAGACAAGAGGAGCTTGCCATCTGCACGGAGGACAGAGATGTGTGGTGCGTCCGTCACCCTGCCCCGCGGAAACCAGCACCGCTGCCTCGCTAATGTTTTCAACCATTTAATTCTAACAGTAAATAATCATTTCTCCTGCTGGGTATTTCCTACTTTTGCTGATTTTACGGGAATCTAAACATCAACAGTGCTGTGTTTGGGACTGGGATGAGGAGGGCTTTCTTTGCGCTAAGTAAGTCTCGGTACTTCTCCCTGCGGCCCCTGTGCTGGGTGTGTGTCTGGCAGTGGGTGGGCCTTTGGGCTCTGAGGGAGGGGAGGGGAGCTTGTGGGGAATGTGGGGTGAAGGAGGCAGTGGTGCAGCCGGGATCTGTTCCTGGGCTGACTGGCCCCACTGCTGCTACCATTCCTACAGCGCTCACGCCCCGTACTGGAGACCTCCCCAGGTAGACAGGAAGCTCCCACATCACCAGCTGAAGGAAGGTGGAGGTGTCCCCAGTGCGCTGGCCAGCATTCATGTGCAAGCCGATGATGGGTTGCAAACTGCCCCTGTGTCTCCCACACTGCAACTGAGGCGGCAACTGCCCACGTTCCTCGCTGGCCCTTCTAGATGTTGTGAGAGGCATTGGAGGGGCGCTACAGGAATGCATGCCTTTCTCTTTATTTCCCACTCCCTCTCCCCCAGGTTCTAAGGAATTCCCCCCCCCCCCCCGTAACGCAGGGACAACAGCTCACTGCACTGGACTACAGCTCACTGCACTGGACTACAGCTCACTGCACTGGACAACAGCTCACTGCACTGGACAACAGCTCACTGCACTGGACTACAGCTCACTGCACTGGACTACAGCTCACTGCACTGGACTACAGCTCACTGCACTGGACTACAGCTCACTGCACTGGACTACAGCTCACTGCACTGGACTACAGCTCACTGCACTGGACTACAGCTCACTGCACTGAACTGTAGCTCACTGCACTGGACTACAGCTCTGCACTGGACTGTAGCTCACTGCACTGTAGCTCACTGCACTGGACTGCAGCTCACTGCACTGGACTACAGCTCACTGCACTGGACTGTAGCTCACTGCACTGGAGCTCACTACACTGGACTGCAGCTCACTGCACTGGACTACAGCTCACAGCACTGGACTACAGCTCACTGCACTGGACTGTAGTTCACTGCACTGGACTTTAGCTCACTGCACTGGACTGTAGCTCACTGCACTGGACAGCAGCTCACTGCACTGGACTACAGCTCACTGCACTGGACTACAGCTCACTGCACTGGACCGTAGCTCACTGCACTGGACCGTAGCTCACTGCACTGGACTGCAGCTCATGGCACTGAACAGTAGCTCACTGCACTGGACTACAGCTCACTGCCTTCACACTCCGGTCTAGCACACCGCACCAATTGTGTGCACACGTCACACTGTAACTCTGCAACTAATCTAACAGCTTTTTGTGTAAAATGTTGAGATCGCATTAAGATAACCAATTACATGTGAGAGGAAACCAACATTTTTTTCCATTTACTTTATCAGATCTTGTGGTCTAACAACCCAATACACAGTAACTCCAAGTCCCATTACAGTCACCTTCTGAGCTTATCGCAGCAGCATCACTCTTTACCAAATTCAGTTAAAGTGGCTTTTATTCTATATCCTCTCTCCTGCCCAATTAACTCTTTAGGGTGAACACAATTGTTTTGTTTGCATTTTGCAAAGAACAGTTTATTTTCCAGATGCTGCGAGCTGCTGGTCGACAACATCAACATCACGTGGCCTCACCCCCATCTCTGTCTGATCCACTCAGCCTCTGCTTCATGTTCAAATTCACTTAGCACTTTGGATCAACTGTTACAAGCTTCACAGAAGGCAAGGAATTAAGAAATAGCAAGGTTGAGGACAGACTCTGACGGACCAGCACCCATGGAGTTTGTGGGAAGCTGTTGTTCAATGTGTAATTACATGTGGCCGCTTCCACATCTGACCAAACGCTGGTCACGACTACCTCTCAACGGTCATTAGTCATTGAACTAACTCTGGTCCAATGAATATACTTGGATACTGCTGCTGATCACATGTAACACATCGCCAAGCTGTTGTTGCATTTGCTGCTGTCCACTGTGTTTATCCTCACCTGCCCTGTCTCTGTCTGGAGCCGTGATAAACTAAACACAAAGTGCTTAAGATGCTGTCCACATATGCTCCCATATGTATTAATGCCAATGCTGCTGTGTGAATGAGGCTCCACTGATTGTATTTGACGGAGATGCAGGCAGTTTCTGGCTCTGCTTTATTGATGATGATCACTGGCTGAGCTGCAGTGTTTTTGTGAGCATCCTGTGGTAAACATGGTCGGTGACTGTTGCAAAGCTATCCACAGCAGGTGTTGTAGGACACACAGGCAGGGGAGGTGGGACTGCGCTGTGCTGCTCGAGGCTGCTGCTGAACACTGTACCATCTTGCCCTGTGCTGTGACTCTGATACTCACCGCTCTGGCGGTACTCTGACCTCAGACCAGGGACTTTCCCCTCTCCTGCAGCGTGAAGCTGAGCAGAGGTGATGAGGTGCTGGAGTGGAGCCTGATCCACCAGCGTTCACTCTGCCAGATCCAAACCCCCTTCATTACAGGAAAATAGTCCCTCCATGAGGTCAGGTCAGGTCACTGGGAAAAGGGAATGTGAACAAGAACAGAATGTCGTGCAGTACTGTGTAGGAAGGAACTGCAGATGCTGATTTACATCCAAGATAGACATCAAATGCTGGAGTAACTCAGCGGGACAGGCAGCATCTGTGGAGAAAAGGAATGGGTGATGTCTTGGGTCGAGACCCATCTTCAGTGCTGCAGAGTGTAGGCTCTGCTGTCTCTACATCTGAGTCTGGGCTCTTGTCATCTGCTTGTTGCTGTAAATGTGACTGTTTATCAGTCAAGTGTGCTGCAAGACATGTCCTGCTGCCTGACACTCATCCTGCTGGAAGCCGGTTTCTTATTCGCCACATGGAGTTTCATTGTCCCACTAGATGTGAGATTCCTAGTCAAACCAGTGTGAGCGTGCCACAGACAGGCTGCCGGTCACTGCCCGACTTTGAAGCTAGTACCACTCGGGTGGGGGAGGGACGGAGAGGGGATGTTAAATATTCATACTCAATCGGGAAAATTAGTTGATATCTGTCTTTAAATTGATAATTTGTTCATCTTTAAATGTAAGTCTTGGATTTATGTATCACGGGAACAAATAAGCAAAGGCAAGATGGTAAATATAAACTACAAATTAACTTCAGAAAATGAAACTTGTAGAGATGAACTTTGCCCTTCACTTTACAAAGAATAACCTCAGGGATTATGCAGTAAATGTCATTCAAATACTCTGCAACCTTGGGATAATATTGTTCATGTTCAAATCCGACAGGTAAGTCTTGATTTGTTCAATATTATAATTAGTTCAAAGATACAGCGTGGAAACAGGCCCTTCGGCCCCTCGAGTCCGTGCCGGCCATCGATCACCCGTTCACACTGGTTCTATGTTATCCCACTTTCTCATCCACTCCCTACACACTAGGGAGCAATTTACAGAGGGCCAATTAACCTACAAACCCGCATGTCTTTGGAATGTGGGAGGAAACGGGAGCACCCGGTGGAAACCCACGCGGTCACAGGGAGATCGTGCAAACTCCACACAGACAGCACCCGAGACCAGGATCAAACTTGGGTCTCCGGCGCTGTGGGGCATTCATTGTAATGCTAATACTTGGGCTTCCGCCGATATGCCGGGATGATTACCCAATATTACTGATTATTACCTATATACGGTAGTTTTACTGGGCAATATTAGTTCGTATTTTGATTGGTCAAAAAACGTGCAGTTTCCAGCGGGCAATATTACTTGGTATTTTTCTTCTTCCGGGTTTCGCCATTGACTTTACGTAGAAAAACTGCGGTCAATCACAAAGATGAAATATTACATCCGGCGTACATCCGGGACACGAACCCGGCCAAAGTTCACCGCGAAGAATCAGGTCACGGCATCTAAACAAACATGGCAGCCTCCAGCAGTGCGAGATTCGCGTCTCTTGACGACGACGGAATTATTTTAATTTACGTGGGGATAGGTAATAATTATAATATTGACTGGCTTCTTTCGGGAGACACCAGGAAATATTGCCCGCACTGAAATCATATTGCCCTCGTCGAAGACTTCAGTTTGGGCAATATTCCTGGTGTCTCCCGAAAGAAGCCAGTCAATATTATATAATTATTAATCCATTGTATTATTGATTATATATGTGGCGCCTGTTCTCCTTTATCTGTACATTGTGAGCAGCTTGCTTGCATTTACAAGCTTTACCCTCTACCTCGCTACAGGTGGCAATAGTAAACTAAATCAATCTATTTCCATGTACCTGTGTGTTGTTGCTTTAACCGGCCGGTTAAGGTGCAGCAACTGACGATGTCATTGTTCTGATGTTGCTGCACACGACAACTAAACACTCTTGTCTTCATTCTACACTTGATATGACCACAATGACATTTAAACGGCATTTGGACAGGTACACGTGTAGGAAGGAACTGCAGATGCTGGTTTAAACCCATAGACACAAAGTGCTGGAGTAACTCAGCGGGTCAGGCAGCATCTATGGAGGGAAGGAATGGGTGACGTTTCGGGTCGAGATCCTGCTTCAGACTGAAGGTCTGGTTAATTGGCTTGGTATAAGTGTAAATTGTCCCTAGTGTGTGCAGGATAGTGTTAACGTGTGGGGATCGCTGGTCAGTGCGGACTCAGTGGGCCAAAGGGCCTGTTTCCGCGCTGTATCTCTAAACTGAACCCTGTCAGGCTAGCAGGGCTGTGTCGGGCCGAGTGCCGGGACACGGTGACATCCGACTCTGATCGCCACAAAGCCAATCACGTATCAAGCAGCGCCGCAGATCAGAGGGCCTCTGGCGCTTGGAGTTGGTCCACAGACACAGAGAGGAGATTGGCTGTTACTCCGGCTTCTTGTGTCTATCAGCGACTTGGAGAGTGGGCTGGACAACGAGTGACGCAGCTGGTCTCGGCTCCCCGATCTACGAGTGACGCAGCTGGTCTCGGCTCCCCGATCTACGAGTGACGCAGCTGGTCTCGGCTCCCCGATCTACGCTATTCTCACGCACTTATGGGCCTGTCCCACTGAGGCGACTCTTTAGGCGACTGTCAGGGACTAGTTTTACTAGCATTCACCTACGACATCTCGCGACAATCTACGACAGCAAAAACTGTTGCCACTGTCGCTTGTAGTCGCCCAAAACATCGCCTACGTGGGACAGGCCCTTCAGGCTGTGGCTCGGTGCATCCATCGGGCTTGGTCTCTCGCAATTTCTCACTCCCAACTCTCACCAAATGTTGGCAGCCCTGCTAGGAGCTGGGCCCCACAGACCAGGTGAGGCTAGGAGCTGGGCCCCACAGACCAGGTGAGGCTAGGAGCTGGGCCCCACAGACCAGGTGAGGCTAGGAGCTGGGCCCCAGCAGACCAGGTGAGGCTAGGAGCTGGGCCCCAGCAGACCAGGTGAGGCTAGGAGCTGGGCCCCACAGACCAGGCTAGGAGCTGGGCCCCAGCAGACCAGGCTAGGAGCTGGGCCCCACAGACCAGGCTAGGAGCTGGGCCCCACAGACCAGGCTAGGAGCTGGGCCCCAGCAGACCAGGCTAGGAGCTGGGCCCCAGCAGACCAGGTGAGGCTAGGAGCTGGGCCCCACAGACCAGGTGAGGCTAGGAGCTGGGCCCCACAGACCAGGCTAGGAGCTGGGCCCCACAGACCAGGCTAGGAGCTGGGCCCCACAGACTAGGAGCTAGGAACAACATCAATATAAAATGTATTCTGTGTGTTATTATTTACTGGATTGCTAAATCACAGTGTGTGTTGTGTGGGGCGGTGTGACCCAGAATCACTCCCAGGCCTTCTCACCGTACCATACAAATAAAACTCTCACTTACTGAGTCAGCTCAGTGCGAAACACACACTTGTTTCATCCTGTTACTGCACATTTAAAGCAAGATAAGACTCGTATTCATCACCGATCATCATCTCATGTTTTTCTCTGAAAGCACGGTGTGAAAATCATTGCTAGTTTCCAGCTTATATACAATACATCTCTGAAAAATCAATATTTATAAAATCTCAGAACCAACTCTAAGACCATAACGTGCGCATTACACCATGTGATGAATGATATTTGAGCATTCAATGAAAGAGACTGTTGTGCCTGACGTGACAGAGACGGGACAGGTTAGTAACTGCCTGTATTGATGTGTGCCTGGCCTCCACTCAGAGGGAGGCAGTGGGCTGCACCAGGTACAGGCCCATGCACATGTTGCCAGGGTCACTGCAGGGTTGTGGGCAGCTGGAGACATTGATGCTGCCACCACTCAGGGTCAGGGTTGTGGGCAGCTGGAGACATTGATGCTGCCACCACTCAGGGTCAGGGTTGTGGGCAGCTGGAGCGGGGCTGGGAGCTGGCACGGCTGACAAGGCATTGCAGAAAACAGCTCGAAGAGAAAGATAGACACAAGTGCTGGAGTAACTCAGCATCTCTGGAGAAAAAGGACAGGTGACATTTCAGGTTGGGATCCTTCTTCAGACTCAATAGACAATAAGTGCAGGAGTAGGCCATTCGGCCCTTTGAGCCAGCACTGCCATTCAATGTGATCATGGCTGATCATCCACAATCAGTACCTCATTCCTGCCTTCTCCCCATATCTCCTGACTCTGTTATCTTTAAGAGCCCTATCTAGTTCTCTCTTGAAAGTATCCAGAGAACCCGCCTCCACTGCCCTCTGAGGCAGAGAATTCCACAGACTCAAAACTCTCTGTGCGAAAAAGTGTTTCCTCATCTACCTTCTAAATGGCTTACCCCTTATTCTCAAACTGCGGCCCCTGGTTCTGGACTCCCCCAACATCGGGAACATTCCTGCCTCTAGAGTGTCCAAACCCTTAATAATCTTATATGTTTCAATAAGATCCCCTCTAAACACCAGAGTGTACAAGCCCAGCCACTCAATGTAGGGGGTGGGGTGGGGCTGGAGGTGAGATTAGCCCAGGACCAGTCATGGCCGACCATAGATGACCTCAGGCAGGGTGGTGACTGAGATAGACTACCACCCACCACACTGCTGGAAGTCATCGATGGTCAGCCATGATTGATCCTGGACTGTTCACGCCTCCGGCTCCTCACCGCCCCCCTACTTTCAGTCCCAACCTGTAACAGCATCCATCCCATTTCTCCAGAGATGCTGCCTGACCCGCTGAGTTACTCCAGCTCTTTGAGTCTAGCTTTGGTATAAACCACAATCTGCAGTTCCTTGTTTCTACAGCTTGAGTGAAAGTCTTGTTGATGAGCCCAGCAGTTCATGACAAGGGTTAGTTCAGAGGGACATTTGCTTGAGGGAGTCAGGGCTCCCCTCTGGACTAATGCTGAGTTGGGAGATTCCTGCAACTGTAGGATAAACCAGCCTCAGACAGGCTGGAATGAAACAGTCTTGAGAAGCAGGGTGGTGGAACAATAAAGATGGCCACAGGTGGGAGTGAGGGATGAGCCACAGGTGCCAGAGATGAAAGGTTTGTCTCCACCCGGACTGGTCACACGCCACCCACTGCAGTTGGTCACAGAGCTGGGTTTCCAATAGAAGTGAGTGTGTTTCTATGGCTCTCTCAGCCAAAGAATCTCCTCCGAGTTGTCACACTAGCTGAAATGTAATTGTTTAGGAAGGAACTGCAGATGTTGGTTTAAGCCGAAGATAGACACAAAAAGCTGGAGTAACTCAGTGGGTCAGACAGCATCTCTGGAGAGAAGGAATAGGTGACCCTTCTTCAGACTGGAATAGGGTCTCGACCTGTAACACCACCTATTCCTTTTCTCCAGGGATGCTGTCTGACCCGCTGAGTTACTCCAGCCTTTTGTGTCTATCTTCGAAATTTAATTATTATTTCCTTTATCAATTTGCCACACGTTTTGTTACAAATTCTCTCTGCCATAGATTGAAGCATTCCCCCTGAAGTAACCGATTATCAGTTTAATGTGAATTGACACAACTGCCTGTGATGCCTTCTACAATTGTGTATCACAAGCTGTTAACATTGCAATCCCTTTGTCACCTGAAATGGATATTTATGTCTTTCTTGTTCGCAATGTTTCTTAACCTGGAGCCAAATGTGACTTGGTTATAGGAATAGGGTCCTTTATTTGACAGTAAGCCACAGTAAATGCCACAGGTATAATTCAATTGGCTTAGCACAATTGATATAAACTGTCTGAGGAAGAACCCTGACCTGAAACGTCATGTGTCCATTCTCTCCACAGATGCTGCCTGACCTGCTGTTCTTACGTCACTAGTGTGTTGCTCAGGCAATTTACGATTTCTGCAATTCTAACATCTGCAATTTCTTATGCCTCTCTGATATGAACTGCCTTTCTGCAGGAATATAAGACAGACTTGCTCCACGTTCCCTCATCAGTAAGCCTCCACCATTGGCAAACATTTCCACCGTCCTGGCTCCATCATCGATGACCCAGCAGTCAGTCCCGCTGCCTCACAGCACCAGTAACCCAGGTTCACTCCTGGGCTTAGGTGCTGTTTGCGTGGAGTTTGCATGTTCTCCCTCTGCCTGGATAGCTGCAAGGTGCTCCTATTTCCTCCCACATCCCAGAGATGCGCTGCTGCCTCACAGCACCAGATACCCGGGTTCGATCCTGATATCAGGTGCTGCTTGTGTGGAATTTGGACATTATCTCTGTGACATCGTGGATTTTCTCCGGGTGCTCCGGTCTCCACCCGCACTCCAAAAACATGTGGGTTTGTAGGATAATTGGTCCTCTATAAATGACTCCTAGTGTGTAGAGTGGATGAGAAAGTGGGATAACACAGAACTCATGTGAACGGGTGATGAAGGGCCTGTTTCAGTCGATCAATCTTGTGTGCAGTCAATGTCTAGATGACAGCCAAGTTGGTGATGTCGTTTGGCATGATACGCATCTTAACAAGACCAGTAACAAAGACCTTTCCATTGTATTTGTGATATTTAACCTGCCAAGTATAGAGTTCACCGCAACGTGTAATTGTGACGCAACAATGATTCTACAGCGCTCTCCGAATAGCTTTATTTTCCACACACACTTTGAGGTTTTTTTCATTTCTTTGTTAGGGGGGTTGCAGGAAGATTTGTGGTTAATTTCAACAGCTTTTTCCAGGTAGCACAGAGATGCGGAGTTTCACACTGGTTCCCCACCTGACCCTGACCAATATAGTCACCTGTGAGAGACAGAGACAGAGAGACACACACACACACACAGATTCTGATTTAGTTTGCCCTCCAGTTTGCCTCCTTTAGTGAAGCTGCAGGTCACATGAGGACAATTTACCAGTGCTGGTAACACTGCAGACGCTGGAATCTTCAGCAGAAATCAAAGTGCTGGAGGAGCTGAGGGGGTCAGGCAGCACGTGTGGAGAACATGGACAGATAATGTTGCAGGTCAGGTCCCTATTCCCTCCACAGATGCTGCCTGACCCGCTCAGCCCCTCCAGCACAGAGGCCACAGATGGGGCAGGTGCTTGGCTGGAGATCATCTTGGCCAGACAGAAGGTGAGCCCCACCCTGGTTATCCCGCAGCAGGAGGGAGCAGTGAACCCCAGCCAGTGAGAGGGCAGGGAAGGACCAAGCCGGATATTCTCACCAATATTCTTCAGGACCAGAGAGCGGGCCCTCCCCCCCCCCCCCCCCCCCCCATCTACTCATTGCAGACCCTCGGAATGTCTTTTATCAGACTTTACTGGACTTGCACTAAACGTTATTCCTTTTATTTGGTATCTGTGGCCGGCTCGATTGTAATCAGGTCTGGTCCTTCCGCAACAAAATAGCTTTCCCCTGTACCCCGGTACACGTGACAATAAAGGCAACTAGACTGAACTAAACAAACACTGAACTGTTTCCTCTCTTCCATTTTCAGTTTGATGGGGACAATATGTACATGAGTCTGTCTGATGCCAACCAGGACTACCTGCCAGCCAACCAGGTGAGTGTAGACAAGCTGAGATGTCCCACCTGCTGATGTCTGCAGGAAGCCAGTCCGTTCATGGAGGGAGATCCCACAGGATGTCACAAGCCCAGTGGCTGGGGTCTGGCGCAGCTAGGAGTAACACCAGCTCCAGCTCCAGGTCCTGACCTGGAAGCACAGCAGCAGTCACTGGGTCTTTGTGCTGGGCTACATTAGAGGGATCGCTGGATTTCTCCCCCACCCTCTCACGTCAGCTAAAGAGACAATACATACTGGCCTTGGCACTGATGCACACGGCTGGTAGAATAACACACACTTGTCTACATTTGCTGGGTTAGCATTAAGGTTACAAGTTAACATTCTGTTTAGACTTTTTCCCATGTCATATCAGCCTTTATTAAGTAGCTCGTCAAGTACAGCACAGGAACAGGCCCTTCAGTCCACAATGTCCTTGTCGAACATGATTCCGATCATCTTTATCAGCCTGCACATAATCCATGTCCCTCCATTCCTTGCACATCCATGTGCCCCTGCAAACGTCTCTTACATGTACCACGTGCACAAGTAGTGAACTACAGGTACAAGGAAAATGGTGCTTGCAACAGCTTCACAGACACATACAGAAGAGAGCGCACACAAACATCAATTATACAGAAATTGATGATCCAGTCTCCACCAGCCTCAGGAGCATGGAACTGCAGAGATTCAGTAGCTCTGTGACAAAGGAGAGGCTGCACCTCTCAGAGTAACACCACCAGCTCTAAACCTTGCAGCTCTCTGCCCCACCGTGTCCACACACGGCCCCACACGGCCCCACACGGCCCCACACGGCCCCACACGGCCCCACACGGCCCCACACGGCCCCACACGGCCCCACACGGCACACACGGCACACACGCCCACACCCACACGGCCCCACACGGCCCCACACGGCCACACACGGCACACACGGCCCCACACGACACACACGGCACACACGGCCCCACACGACACACACGGCACACACGGCCCCACACGGCACACACGGCCACACACACGGCCCCACACGGCCCCACACGGCCCCACACGGCCCCACACGGCCCCAACACGGCCACACACGGCCCCCCAAACGGCCCCACACACCACCACGGCCCAACGGCCCACACACGGCCCCACACGGCCCCACACACACGGCCCCGCACGGCCCCCCGCACGGCCCCGCCCCACACGGCCCCGCACGACGGCCCCTCACACGGCCCCACGCCCCACACGGCCCCACGCGGCCCCACACACGACACACACACGACACACACGACACACACGACACGGCACCACACGACACACACGGCCCCCCCACACACGGACCCCACACGACCACACACACGGCCCCACACGGCCCCACGGCCACACACGGCCCCCACGCCCCAACACACCCCACACGGCCTCCACACGGCCCCACACGGCACACCACACACGACACACACGCCACACACGGCACCACACGGCCCCACACGGCCCCACACACGGCCCCACACACACGACACACACGGCCCCACACACACGGCCCCACACGGCCCCAAGCCAGAGACCATCGCCCAAAACCCACAGACCAGCTGGTTCATACGGTCTCAGCCCATCCCATACAGTCACAGAGAGACACAGCAGGGAAACAGGCCCTTCGGCCCACCCACTCCACACTGGCCGACAATCACCCATTGACACTAATCCTACACTAATCCAATCCAACATTATTCTCTCCATATTGTCACCAACCGCTCACCCACACACTAGGGGCAATTCACAGCGGCTAATTAACCCACAAAATGGGATGAGGGCGGAGACCGGAGCATCCGGAGGAACCCCACATGGTTACGGAGAGAGTGCACAAACTCCACACAGACAGCAACCGATGTAAGGATGGAGCCCAGGTCTCTGGCACTCGGGCAGCGGCACTACCTGCTGCGCACCGTGCTGAACCAATGTACTCTAATAAAGGATACAAGGGTCTGGAGTAACACTGTGGGTCAGGCAGCATCTCTGGAGAACATGGGGGGCGGCTTTCGGGTCAGGATCTTCAACACTTTGTGTCTTAATTTGTAAACCAGCATCTGCAGTTCCTTGTGTCGAGATATAAGGCACTAATTAGTGATTGTTACCAAATCCTGGTGTCCCAGCCCGCAGGGCAGCTGATTATCAGACACGCCAACCCTGGGCAGAAGCACCTGCATCCAGCCTGTTGCAGCCACACAGTATCAGTGCGCACGGTACACGGTTAATCACAGCCAGGAGCATGTTATGCGTTCTAACCCTGGCCAACTCTTGTGAATTGGTTCCTTGAGATGACTCTGAGAGTGAGAGCACCTCTCCACATTGGCACTTGCCACCTCCCCGCACCCCCTGGCTAAATGTCCTGTGATCTGGTTAATACCTCAGTCCAGATTCTGTTTGGCTTTTGCCTGCCTCCGACACCTCTACCCCATTGCGGACATTGGACTTTATCTCTGGAACTGACACGCTGCAACGCTGAGAACTATATTCTGCACTCTGTATCTCCCCCTCCGTACTGGAGTTTGATGATTAACTTTAATATAGTATTATCTGATCTGTTTGGACCACATGCAGAAAGATATTTTCACTGTACCTCAGTACACGTGACAATAAAAAACCTGAGCAACAATCAATCAATCTGCACTCTAATTCACATCCATATTATAACAGAAGAGACCATTCAGCTGATTGGTTCTATGCCAGCCCTTTTAAGAGATCTGTCTGGTTGGCTTTGTGGTGTATATGTACTGGCGTGTCATGGCAGTGCCAAGGCACAGCCCGTGGGCATTCGCTGTGAGGCAGAGGGTCAGATTACATGCCCTTTCTGTCCAGCCCATGCATGTCACGGACACACCAGACCACCCAGTGTCCATTGTTAAGTCCTCATGCCTTCGGAGTCATGTTTTCCATTCTTGTATTGTTTAGATTTTAGACTTTACTTTAAAGATGCAGCGTGGAAACAGGCCCTTTGGCCCACTGAGCCCACCAGCACTATCCTACACACCAGAGAACTTGTTCTCCCTGTGACCACGTATGTTTTCTCCGTGTGCTCTGGTTTCATCGCACACTCCTAAGACGTGCAGGTTTGTAGGTTAATTGGCTTTGGTAAAAATTATAATGTGTCCCTAGTGTGTAGCGTAGTGTTAGTGCACAGGGATTGCTGGTTGGTGCAGACTCAGTGGGCCGAAGGAACAGTTTCCGCGCTGTATCTCTAAACTAAACTAAATTAAACCAGGAGAACATGCAAATTCCATACAGACGGCACCCATCGGCGGGATCGAACTGGGGTTTCTTGCGCTGTAAGGCAGCAACTCTACGGCTGAGCCACTGTGCCACCAAATTTGTTGTCAATACTATAAAAAAAAGCCTGTGTGCGAGCAGGCTGAGCCTGTGTATCTTTGATCATGAGACAAACATCCACTGGTCTTACACAATCCCCTCGCTCTGCACTTGCAGCCTGCCTGGGGTTAGATATGGAAGATATCATTGTTATCGCCCAATCAAATGTTAGTGGCCATTTGACCTCCAAAATGATTGAGTCGTGTAATGAAATATGACATTTGGAAATAAAAAGGACTCATGACTATATTAGAAGTGACATCTGATCAAATTAAGCTGAACTTTTAACCCTCCCTCAAAAACTCACAGCACAGTGGAGCAGGGTTGCCATGGTTACCGTCCACCCATATATCTTAGCCCAAATCCATCCCGACTGATCAACCCCACATCATCTTCCATTTGTGACTCTTATCAGCCCGCAATTTAATTTCCGTCTTTAATTGCAACGTTGACATTCCTTTCTCCCGAACACAAGTTTGTACAGGGCCTCGCAACCAGAGGCTGGGGGAGAGAAATGTGGGGCCTTTAGTTTCATGTGTGTAGTGAGGGGAGTTGCAGGAACGGGGAGCTGTGCACGGTGTCTGAGCTGTGGGGCAGAGGTGGGTGGGTTTGTGCAGTCCAAGGCTACACCCCTGTAATCCAGGGAGTGTCTGTGGGAGTGAGGGAACAGACTCAGGGATCGGGGCTGTGAGGACACAGGGTTAAAGTGAGAGGGGAAAGATTTAACAGGAACCTGAGGGGCAACGTTTCCACACAGAGGGTGGTGGGTGTATGGAACGAGTTGCCACAAACGGTGGTTGAGGCAGGTACAATAACAGCATCTAAAAGACATTTAAACAGGTACATGGATAGGAAAGGTAGGCCAAACGTGGGCAGGTGGGACTAACTTAGATGGGGCTTGTTGGTCGACATGGAGAAGTTGGACGGGAGGGCATGTTTCTGTGCTGTGTGACTGTCACTGTGACATTCATGGTATCACTGTACATACAGAGACAAGGCCGGGGATTGCCCCACTCCTGGGGACCGTGTCCAAGTGGCTGTCCGTTCAATTATTGCCATTTGTATCTTTAGAATCATACAGCATGGAAACAGGCCGCTCAGCCCACCACATCCATGCTGACCATCAGCACACAGGCTGGGCATCTCCACACACACTGGGCACTGGGCATTACAGCTCACATTACTCACAGTGACCTACTCAATCAGAGAATGCAGGAGCAATGCCACACTGGAGAAGCATCAGTGAGGGGCTGCTGCAAATAACCTGCTGGTCATCACACCTGCCATCCTTACCAGCTCCAAGCTCTAGCTTCAGCGTTACAGTGTAAGCTTTGTTCTCCAAAAAATCAGATAATACCATACATAAACACACCGTCAAACTCCAGTACAATAGGCAGAGTAAAGGGGAGATACGGAGTGCAGAATATAGTTCTCAGCATTGTAGCGCACCGGTCCAGAGACAAAGTCCAATCTCCGCAGTGGGGCAGAGGTGAATCGGACAGTACCCTAGCTTATGGAAGGGCCGTTCAGAAGAGGGGAAGGAGCTGTTCCTGAGTCTGGTGATGTGCACTTTCAAGCTTCTGTACCTTCTGCCGGACGGGAGCGGGGTGAAGGAGGAATGACTGGGGTGGGACAGGGAAAGGTCTTTGATGATGTCGGCTGCTTTCCTGAGGCAGCGTGAAGTATAGATGGAGTCGATGGTGGGGAGTTTGGTCTGTGTGATGGACTGGGCTACATCTACAACTGTCTTCAGTTTGTTGCGGCCTTGAGCAGAGCTGTTCCCAAACCAAACTATGATGCAAGTCGACAGTATGCTTTCTATGGTGCATCTGTGGAAGTTTGTAAGGGTCACTGGATTCCTGCTGGATTTCCTCAGTCTCGTCAGGAAGCAGAGGCTTGTAGTCCTCTTGGCTGCAGCATCACTGTGGTTCAAGACAGACCGTTGGTAATATTAACGGCAGCTTTTCACAAAACATTCAAGTACCAAGGGTGAATGTGAGCTTGGTGTTACTGCCAGCTGCTCAGAGCTGTTGTGGTGGGCACGACCTCTCCACAACACACGAGGGACTCTGGCCAAGTGACAAAAGCAGGTGGCATTAGGAATGGTTTCCAAGCACTGTTCCCTGAGCGCAGACCCCCTGAGTCACTCCATCTGCCCTCTGTAGGTGTCACTAACAGTGCACACGGACCCCCACCCGAGGTCTCATCCCCGGCCCAGCCATCACCCTGCACAGGTCAGAGGGCCCAGGGGACACGTCTTATTTCCTTCCAAGAATTATTAGAAAAATTCTATCTCAGGAAACGTGTTCTCCAGGATTAGACAAAACAATGGAGATATCCCTCAGCCCCTGGCAGCTGCCGGCATTCAGCTCTGTGCCGAGAGACTTCAAACAAGAGAAATAACGGAAGTGCAGTGAAAGGACATTTCCAGGCCCTTGCATGTGCAGAGGGTGACCAGTCTGCCGAGGGTTCTCTCTCACTGCCGAACCCCCTAACATAACCATCCCACGGCGTGACGTCTGACATACGTGTAGTCAGTGCCTGAACACGGGGGCACCTTCAGCACCAGCGCAGGAGGTTGTCAGGGTAGTGCCCACCATCCTCACCATCCACAGCTGCTTCACGGAGACACACGTGATGGGATCTGGAGCAAAGGCATAGTGGTTCACCGATGCTGACGTTAGTGTTGTGCGGTGTTCAAACCTGGCTGTTGCTGGGTAGGGATTATTACCATTCCAGCTGCTGTGGTTCTCTGTGCTTGGCCTTCCCGGATAATGTGCCATGCCCACCCGCCTTGCTGCCAACCCATCCATGTGGGCAATGTCCAGTCGACCTCCCACCCTGCCCTGTGGATGGATGGTGGAGGTTCGGCCTCTGTGAGTTGTGCTGACTGTATGGGGTGGGGTGGGCGCTGGAAGACGTGTCAGATGTTTATCTCCTCAACTGTCCCAGCTGTCAAAGGTTCAATGTCGTCAGTGAAAACTCTACCCGGAGCTGCAGCTTGTCAATGGGCATCTAACCAAGGGGCAGACAGAGGTGGCCCAGGGGGCAAGGTGTCACAGGGGGTGAGGTGTCCCGGGGGCAGTGAGGTGTCCCAGGGGGTGAGGTGTCCCGGGGGCGGTGAGGTGTCCCAGGGGGTGAGTTGTTCCCAGGGGGAGGTCCCGGGTGAGGTGGTCCCCGTGGGGTGGGGGTGAGGTGTCCCGGGGGGGGCGAGGTGTCCCGGGGGGCGAGGTGTCCCGGGGGGCGAGGTGTCCCGGGGGGGGTCATGGCCAGGGAGGGGCGGCATCCCCCAGCACCAGTACAGCTGGTTGGCCAGCCACACAGCCAATGACAGCAATGCGGCACCAATGGTGTTGGACCATTGCTGGTGATATCGTAGCAATGACATCACCAACAATGCTAGTCAGAGGGTGGTGAATCTGTGGGATTCATTGCCACAGACAGTTGTGGAGGCAAAGCCGATGATATTTGTAAGGCAAAGATTGATAGATTCTTGATTATTAGGGGTTATGGGGGAATAAAAGGAGAATGGGGTTGAATGGGAAAGATAGATCAACCATGGTTGAATGGTGGTGGACGATGGGCCAAATGGCCTCATTCTGCTCCGATCACTTATGCCATGAGCCTAGCAACTGGAAGCTCTGACCACCAGCACCGTTAGAACAGAATGGGCTTGTTCTCCACAACACCTCCTGACATCGGTGACCACCTCTGTCTCGTCAATGTGGTCACACTGGCATTATCATGAGTGTATGGGGAATGTAGCAAGAGGCAGACAACACATCCTGGCAGGGCAGCAGTGTCGAGCATGATTGTGGAGGACGTGTTGTCTCCTCTCCTCGCTGATTGAAGTCAAGCATCCCATTGTGGGAGAGGGTGCTGAGTCCTTGGTCCAGGGGGTTGCTAGAGACTGCAGATGTAGCAATCTGGAGCAAAGAACAAACCTCTGCAGGAACTTTGTGGGTCAGGCAGCATCTGTGGAGGGGGTGGCCATGTGATGTTTGTGCCTGCCTTTTTTTAAAAGTAAAGTGGATAGGTATATGGACGTGAAGGGAATGGAGGGGTATGGTCTGAGTGCAGGTAGATGGGACTAGGGGAAAACAAATGGTCGGCACGGACTGGAAGGGCCGAGGGGGCCTGTTGCCGTGCTGTAATTGTTATATGGTTTTGTTATATGGTTATTCTGAAAAGGACCCGTTTACTCCTACTCTTTGCTTCCTGTGGATAGAGAACTGGCTGGCAGACAGGAAACAAAGAGTAGGAGTAAACGGGTCCTTTTCAGAATTGCAGGCAGGGACTAGTGGGGTACCGCAAGGCTCAGTGCTGGGACCCCAGCTATTTACAATATATATTAATGATTTGGATGAGGGAATTGAATGCAACATATCCAAATTTGCAGATGACACGAGGCTGGGGTCAGTGTTAGCTGTGAGGAGGATGCCAGGAGGCTGCATGGTGACTTGGATAGGTTGGGTGAGTGGGCAAATGCATGGCAGATGCAGTATAATGTGGATAAATGTGAGGTTATCCACTGGTGACAAAAACAGGAAAGTAGACTATTATCTGAATGGTGGCCGATTAGGAAAAGGTGAGATGCAAAGAAACCTGGGTGTCATGGTACACCAGTCATTGAAAGTAGGCATGCAGGTGCAGCAGGCAGTGAAGAAAGCGAATGGTATGTTGGCATTCATTGCAAAACGATTTGAGTATAGTAGCAGGGAGGTTCTACTACAGCTGTACAGGGTCTTGGTGAGACCACACCTGGAGTATTGCGTACAGTTTTGGGCTTCTAATCTGAGGAAAGACATTCTTGCCATAGAGGGAGTACAGAGAAGGTTCACCAGACTGGTTCCTGGGATATCAGGACTTCCATATGATGAAAGACTGGATAGGCTCGGCTTGTACTCGCTAGAATTTAGGAGATTGAGGGGGGAATCTTATAGAAACTTACAAAATTCTTAAGGGGCTGGATAGGCTAGATGCAGGAAGATTGTTCCCGATGTTGGGGAAGTCTAGGACAAGGGGACTCAGTTTAAGGATAAGGGGGAAGTCTTTTAGGACTGAGATGAGAAAAACATTTTTCACACAGAGAGTGGTGAATCTCTGGAATTCTCTGCCACAGAAGGTAGTTGAGGCCAGTTCATTGGCCATATTTAAGAGGGGGTTAGATGTGGCCCTTGTGGCTGAAGGGATCAGGGGGTATGGAGAGAAGGCAGGTACAGGATACTGAGTTGGGTGATCAGCCATGATCATATTGAATGGCAGTGCAGGCTCGAAGGGCCGAATGGCCTACTCCTGCACCTATTTCTATGTTTCTATGTTTCTATGTTTCTATGTGACGTTGGAGGCCAGGACCATCCTTCTGACAGGGAGCAGAGGTGGGGGGAGGGGGGGGGCAGCGGCTGGCAAGTGATAGGTGGATCCAGTCAGGAGGGTTTGATGAACAGAAGGGTTGGGTGGGGGAGAGGAGGGTGGAGAGAGTGATCGGTGAAGTAAGAATGGAAGGTGGAGAATGAAATGTTAAACATGATGGCTCTTCACCAGTGTAGAGCACGTATGAACCTGGCGGCATGAATGAACCGGATAATCGACAATCGCTGCAGGAGTAGGCCATTCGGCCCTTCGAGCCAGCCAACGAGAGTGGATGCATGGCTCCCCCTGAGCCAGCAACATTGCATGATTCCCAAGCAGGTGTCATTGCCTGGACTCGACCTCTGCCCCTTCCATCATGTCCTGTCCATTTACTCTGCTCAGCCGGCTCACCTGTAACATACTGCCTCCTGGTTTGGTTTCACCACTGGTTAACCAATTTGATTGGAGTGCGTGCGTGTAGTTCTCGGTACCCGGGCACCGGCTCTGGAGCAGGCTGCCAGTGAGAGCTGGCACAGTGCTGGGCAGGGTGTGTGTGAAAGGAACAGGGGCTTAGAGTTGATTGGCCGAGCGAGCTCTGTGAGTCCGTGCAGGTCAGGTCTAAGGCCTTCAGCCATCCATGGTGCTAACCTTCTGCTCATAAAAGATTACATCTCAAATTGAACAGTTTAGAATTTATGATTCGTATTTTCCTAAATGGCAAGTGAGCACATCAAATCTTCACAGGAAGAAATGAGTATATCTGGGAATGAAAGTGAGAAACACGACAAGGCGTGGACAAGAAGGCACAATGAAAATGACTTGCTCTCTGCAACGATGCAAAGCAATTCTCATCCGTGTGCGATGAATCCAAAAAACATCATTAAAAGGCAGGAAGGAGCAGCTGAGAACTTGTTGCAGGTGATCTACTGTATTTGGCTCGTGCAATATCACGAGTCAGACTGATGCCCACAAAATCACTCCTCTGTATTCATCTGCCTTCTTGAAAGACGTGGGGAATTGCTTGAAACCTTCAGCACGCTGACATCTATGCACAGAAAGCATCCAATTTCCATACTGTAGATGGTGCTCACTATTAAAGCATGCACTGCAGTATGGCAGGGATATGCAATATCCCTCCAAAGACAGTTTTACAAATTGTGCCCTGACTCTGCATGGTATTCAGAATGTGGTGATGCTTTCATGCAGGAGCCCACCTCATTCCCTCCCGTTAACCCTCCCGCCCTCCCCCCCCCCCCCCCCCCCCCCCCCCCCCCCCCCCCCTCCTCCCCCTACTTCACTCCTAACCATTCCTTCCCCACCCTCCCATTCCCTCCTCCACTCCCATTCCATCACACACACACAACCTATGGAATGACTGTGGCAAAATAGTAAGATTAAATGAGAACTTACCAGTTTGAGGTTTGATCTTTATTTTATGAGGAGTAGCGCTGAGGGATTTCGTGAAGACCCTACTAACCATTCTATCCAGGCAATTCCTGTAGAGTTTGGACCCGTTGTGCTGTCTTCAGTGCCATTACCATCACCACTTTGAAGGTGAATAAATCCAGTGGTAAATCCGCCAAAGGCGACCAGTTCCTGAGTGGGATCAACACCACCCCCTATATCTCTGGTAATATATCGAGGTCGGGGAGGGATAGAACATACCCTCCAGTGTGGATACCAGCTGGTGAGATCCCACTCCAATGTTGAGATAGGATGACAGTGCACTCCTGGCACTGTATATGGCGCTGTAACTGAGGGACTCATCATAATGCAGGCCCGTGAGGATGCCAGCACATTGGAGATTGTAGCAGATATGTAGGTGGTCTAGGCCCAACTATGGAAACCTCACATATCCTTATGTGGGTAAGGTACTGCTTCCTAGTGAACTCTCTCTGCACGCTGCAGTATGATGTCCATGGTCCTTTCTGTTGCAGATCTGGTTACATTTTCTGCTACACCTGTCTGATGAAGCAGAATGGGGGAAAGCATAGAAAACCCATTTCCCCCCAATGTAGTGAGAACGCGTCCATCGCCACTGCCCCAGGATCTGGTTCTCAAGAGACATATGTTGGTATCCAATGGTCAACCTGGACGCAAGGAGGTCAATATCTGGTGTTCCATATTAGGCTATAGTTTTAGCAAATATTTGGAGGTTCAACATCCACTTGATGTCGTTATTAAATACTTGTGACCTGGTGTCCGCCACTGTATTGAGCTTAACCTGAAGATACGTAGCTGATATCCAAATATTTCTTCCAATCCACTAGAGCCAAATTAACTTTTCCAATTCATCACAAGATATTGTCTTGATACCACCCGTAAGGTTTAAATACGCCACCTCAGTGGACGGACATGCGTATGCTGCAGATTAGTGCATTAAGCCCGTAGCCCGTGACATACTCCCAGCATTTCTAAACAGTTTATACCTTGTGATTGAAGAAAAGTAGACTCGTGCAAATCCCATCTACCACCCCAACTTGAAATGGTGTCGGTAGCTCCCCAGCCCTTGGTGTTTGCGTCGGTTTGTAACACGACTAATGGGTTTGATGTAATGATGGGATTTAACAATCACAAACATAGCTAATCCACTATTGTAGCTCAATTTATGCCTTGATTGGCGGCTGCATAGGCCCGTTAAAATGTCCAGCATTCGCTTTTAATGCCGAGATTTTGCTCTTTGCAAGCTTAGATAGTGTAACAGCCCAATTATGTAGCTAGAATGTAGCTACAAGTTTAGCAGTATGTCTAATAGTCGCCCAGCGGTGAGTCTATGCCGGCCGCACATGCGGGCTTGCAGACCCAGGCCTCAATCCTTCACCGGTCCGTGAATTGGCGGCTGCTCCGGTGGAAAGTCGCCCCCAGCTCCGACAGCGGGGCTTCACCGACTGTTGTGCGATTCTTCCCCTGGTCCTCTCTCTGGTGACCTGCATAGTTGGGGAGAGAGAACGTGCCGCCAGGCGAATAACACGTTTACGCACCTTTGCTCCACTGTCCCTATGCTTAGGTGACAGTGGTAGGGAGCCAGGGTCTTGCCTACCCTGCTCCTGTGTGGTGCTCCTACCACTCTACGGCTCCATGGCCAGCCGTGGTGGAGAGACGGGTCCTGGCTGCGCAGGGCTCCATGGTTTCCTCGTTCTTATCCTGGCCCGGTGTTGCTGGCAGCTCCGGGAATAGTGGGCGCTGATTCCCATCCGCAGTCCCATGGCCCTTTTTTTTTTTTTTTTTTTTACAAATGCTTTTATTGAAACAAACAAGTACAAAACAGTAAAACGATCAGAGAATGCCTATATTGGTATTTTACAAACAAAGTTCTCAAATTAAAATATTGTCATTTTTATCAATAATGCCTTCGACCTCCAGCGGTGACCAGCGTTAGTCCCATGGCCCTTTTTTTTTTTTTAACAAAATGCTTTTATTTAAATCAACAAGTACAAAACATTAAAACAATCAGAAAATGCCTATATTTGGCATTTTACAAACAAAGTTTCAAATTAAAATATTATCATTTTTATCTATAATGCCTTCGACCTCCAGCGGTGACCAGCGTTAGTCCCATGGCCCTGGGAGGCAGACTTCGATGCCTTCATTCTGGTCTCCCATCCATTGTTTCTGTAAGCAAAGTCTAGTACAGAAGCTAAACAACAAGGTTAGTATCTTACCTGATGGTCTTTATGAGCTTCCGGTGGAGGAGCGCACTCTCTCCCCCCTCCCCCAGACCAGACTCTCATGCGGGACATAGACTGCCGCTAACGGCAAGGCTCCCGCCTGTGTGTGAGTCGGGGCCCCGGCTCTGTCTACTACCTCTATAGGGTAGCATAGCCGTTAGTCCGCGGTATACCTGCGGCCTGCGGCGTTGAGTCGGAGCTCCTGCTCTGCCTTCGCTGCCCGTGAATGGCAGTCTCCGAGCCCGGACCCTCCTGGTCCACGGGCTTGACCAACTGCCGGATAGCGTTGCTGTCAGCCCGTGGTGACCCTGCGGGCTGCGGTGCAGATTCGGGCTGCCGCTCTGCCGTCGCTGCGTGAACGGTGAGCCCGGACCCTACCGGGTCAACGAGCTGCCCAACCTGCCCGGTGTAAAAATAAAGTCGGGGCAACGGCGTAAGTAAAGCCGTCAGCCCACAGCCGTTGCCTGCAAGCCCCATTACCTGTTAATACAGACAGGGATACTGCAGGCTGTGGAGTAGAGTTGAGTTGGGGCTGGCCCCCACTCCTTTGTTAATGCCGTTAGCCCGCGGTGTCCTGCGGGCTGCGGTGCAGAGTCGGGCTGCTGCTCTGCCGTCGCTCGCTGCGCAGGGCGAGCCTGCAAGCCACCACTCCTTTGTTAATGCCGCCAGCCCGCGGTGTCCTGCGGGCTGCGGTGTAGAGTCGGGCTGCTCTGCCGTCCTCCGCCGGCCAGTGTGAACCCGGACCCACCTGGGTCAACGGGCTCTTCCCGACTCCTTCTGTTAGAGCCGCCGCTGACTGCCCCATCCCGCGGTCCGCAGTCAGTACGGAAGCGGCCCAGAGTACTCTGTAAAACAGAGCCCCGAAAGTAAAGAAGGACGGCAGGTTAGCTTTTCTCTTACCTGCAGGTCCCTGCAGTAGAGGAGCGGTGCTCCTCACTGCCCGTCGCTCACATGCGGTCGACGATATGTCGCACATGCGTGCCTGGCGGGGTCTTCACGAAGTCACTCACATGACTCCGAAATGAAATAGAGCCAAGTCTGCCCATATCACCAGCATTTTGCCGACTCCAGCTGGACTGTTGCCAACTTCATCTCTGTGAACCCACTGCTACCCGGAATGCAGCATCACCCAGTGGGCAGGCAATCGGCACAGAGCCGAGGCTGGAAGCAAACAGAGTTCAGCAGAGTGCTGGAGTAACTCAGCGGCTCAGGCAGCATTCCTGGAGAACATGGAGAGGTGACGGGTCGGGGCCTTCTTCAAGGAACAGGACAAAAGCAGGAAGGTAATGGGTGGATACAGATGAGCGGGAGGGGGTTGATTGGCAGATGGTTGACAAAGGCCAGAGATGAGAAGACAGAAAGTGTAAGACAAAAGGATTGAAACATTGTGAATTGTGAAGTTAGAGGAAGGAATGTAGGTGGAAGGGAGTTATTGTTCAGTGATATACACCTGTTCTGCTTCAAACTAAATGCATTCCAACTCTACACAATTCTGTTCACTGTTGCCAACGCTGTAATGAGAACTAAACTATCAAATTCTCTTTCATATTTCCTCCCACTGCTCTGAAATGTTGTGGAATATGTAGGTCCCAAAAGCGATTGAAGGTGATACAAGAGATATTTCATGGATATTCTTTCTGAGTGTTGCAGTGGTTACTTAGTAGAATGATAAGCTAGATTTCCTTTTTAAAATCCATGCATGTTACGTTTTATAAATAGATAAATCATGATCATAGAAACATAGACAATAGGTGCAGGAGGAGGCCATTCGGCCCTTCGAGCCTGCACCGCCATTCAATGTGATCATGGCTGATCAACCTCTCAAATATCATTTCCGTTTAGTTTAGTTTAGTTTAGAGATACAGCACGGAGCAGGCCCTTCGGCCCATCGAGTCCAGGCTGACCAGCGATCCCCGCACACTAACACTGTCCTACACACACTAGGGACAATGTTACATTTATACCAAGCAGATTTACCCACAAACCTGCACGTCTTTGGAGTGTGGGAGGAAACCGGAGATCTCGGGGAACACCGACGTAGCCACAGGGAGAACGTGCAAACTCCGTACAGACAGCACCCGTAGTCAGGATTGAACCTGGATCTTTGGTGCTGTGAGGCAGCAACTCTACCACTGCGCCACCGTACCATTTTCTTGAAATCTAATATATTACAAACTAGACAAAAAACACCAGGCCTCAGGTGTCGTAAATGGTCGGCCCACATCCCTTTTGGTATCGGTGTCACCAGCACTGTGTAGACTTCAATTCAATTCAATCTTTAATTGTCATTGTGCAGTGTACAATACAGAGACAGCGAAATGCAGTTGGTATCTCCGGAGGGCGAACTTACGAATAAACAATTGCGCAGTAGTATGAGTATTTACATCTGTACATATACAGTGGTATCCGTGCAATTTGCTGGTGATTGGGTAGTCCGGGGTGGGGGGAGGGGGGGGGGGGTGAGGGGTGGAGACAGGGAGTCATTGAGCTGCAGCGTTGAGAAGTGTGACAGCCGCAGGGAGGAAGCTGTTCTTGAGCCTGCTGGTCCGGCAGCGCAGGGACCTGTAGCATCTCCCGGATGGGAGGAGGGTAAACAGTCTATGGTTGTGGTGTGACTGTCCCTGACGATGCTGTGCGCCCTGCGCAGGCATCAGGAAGAAGAGACGCTGGTGAACCTTGTTGATCAGCGAGGATGTGTTGTGGGTCCAGGAAAGGTCATCGGAGATGTTGACCCCCAGGAACCTGAAGCTGGAGACACGTTCCACCTCCGTCCCGTTGATATGGATGGGGTTGTGCGTGCAGCCTCTCGATCTCCTGAAGACGACACTCCATGGAGGGTGGTACAGCGGGACAGTTGCGCCAGAGACCCGGGTTCAATCCTGACTACGGGTGCTGTCTGTATGGAGTTTGTACGTTCTCCCCGTGACCTCGTGGGTTTTCTCCATGTGCTCCAGTCTCCTCCCACACCCCAACGAAGTACAGGTTTGCAGGTTAATTTGGCTTCACTAAAACAAAATTATAAGTTGTCCCTGGTCTGTAGGATAGTGCTAGTGCATGGGGGGTCGCTGGTCAGCGTGGGCTGAAGGGCCTGCTTCTGCACTATATCTAAACTAATCTCAGCTAAAATAAACGAGAGGAAGAGGCAGTAAACAACATATTTCGACAGCAGAGTAGCAAA
>CM069150.1:799379-829379 GCA_035221665.1 Okamejei kenojei | reverse complement strand
CGCAGGAGGATGAGGGGTAATCTTATAGCGATATATAAGATCATGAGGAAAAACAGATAGAGTGAATGCACAGAATCATTTAGCAGGGAAATCAAGAACCAGGGGACAACCAAGCTGCCGGAGGAGGTAGTTGAGGCTAGGACTATCCCGACGTTTAAAGAACAGTTAGACAGGTACATGGATGGGACAGGTTTAGAGGGATATGGACCAAGCACGGGCAGGAGGGACGTGGGCGGGTTGGGAAGACTGTCTCCCTGCTGTGTGTCTCCATGACTCCATGACTACAATAGTCCCGCTGGTGTGGGATGCGTAGGGAGGAACTCCAGATGCTGATTTACCTCAAAGATAGACACAAAATGCTGGAGTAACTCAGCAGGACAGGTAGCATCTGTGGAGAGAGGGTATGGGTGACGTTTCGGGTTGAGACCCTTCTTCAGTGCTGGTGTGACAGCACTCTCTGCCCCTTCAGACCGCCTGCCCGACCCCCCTCTATCTCCCCCCCCTCTGGCCCTCGGCACCTACACTGCCTCCATGCCCTGTGTCCACCGCTACTTTCAAGGCCACAGAGGCTTTAGGTTTTACAGATACAGGTACAGCGCAGAAACAGGCCCTTCAGCCCACCAAGCCCGTGCTGACCCGCGATCACTAGCACTGTCATACACACGAGGGACACTTTACAATTCACTGAAACCAATTAACCTACAAACCTTTACGTCTTTGGAGTGTGGGAGGAAACTGGAGCACCCGGAGAAACCCACCCAGTCACAGGGAGAACGTACAAACTCCGTACAGACAGCACCCGTAGTCAGGATGGAAGCCGGGTCTCTGGCGCTGTGAGGCAGCAACTCTGCCGTTGTACCACCCCTACATTTAAATTCACGTTGTTTTCCCATGTTAGAATTCCATTAAACTCAATAAAATCTGACATGCTTTGCCTTTCATATGATTTGTCCCAACCCCAGCCTTCCTACTGAATCTCTCGTGGGCCCAAAGCCTGGTAGCCAGTGGCCCACTATTCTCCCACAGCTCCTGTCCCCATGACTCCACCCGGCTGCTGTGAGTGACTGAGGTCACCAACATACAATACAATACAATATGACTTTATTGGCCAAGTGTGTTTTGCAACACACGAGGAATTTCATTTGCCAAGTCAGTCATACAAATAAAAAGCAACGGAACACACAAAACACATTTTAACATAAACATCCACCACCGTGACTCCTCCACATTCCTCACTGTGATGGAAAGTGAAAAAAAGTTCAATCCCTTCCTTTCTTTGTTCTCCTGCGGTCGGGGGCCTCGAGCCTTCCGTTGACGGGACGATCTTGGCTCCTGTAGCCAGTGGCGTTTGGGCCCTCGCATCGGGACGATCGAGCTCCTGCATCGGGGCATCAGCTGCCCGCACCGAGCGATCGGACCCCGGGCCGGGGCTGGTCGAGTCTATGCGCCGCTGGAGCTCCCGATATCTACGGTCTCTAACTGAGACTGCGAGCTCTCGATGGTAAATCCGCAGGCCGCGGTTGGAGCGTCGGATCCCAGGCAAGGGATCGGCTCCGATGGTAAGTCCACTCCCCGCGGTGGGGCTCAAAGTCAGGCTCGAGCAAGGCCGCCAGCTCCAGGATGTTAGTCTGCAGAGCGACCAGAGATACGATCCGGGAAATAATTACGTCTCCGGCAAGGTAAGAGATTGAAAAAAAAGTTGCCCCCGACCCCCTCCCTCCCCCCCCCCACAAAAAACAAACCGTAGAACATTTACACAAACTTTTTAAACACACTAAAGATAACAAAAAAACACAAAAAAAGAGACTGTTGGCGAGGCTGCCAATCGTGCGGCGCCCCCTGGTGGCATTGTGTGACGCCCCACTCCCTGCTCCCTCAGCCCTGTCTCTGGGCTTCATGTTACCTGCCAACATCCACTCTCTTCGTCAATGATACACTTCCCACTTTAGTCAGAGGAGGAAATCTGTTTTTTATGTTTTGCCCAACCGTACATTAGCAAGCCAACACTAAATCATGCAGCAGATTGAATGAGAGGCGGTGGAGGGCAGACTCACACTGGCATTCCATCACCTTTAACAGCTTCATTCAGCAAGAACGTGCCTGTCCCGGCCCGGTCCACAGGGTAATGTACCTATTCTCATTCACTGCCCTCTTCATTGTAAATGAGGCGACTATGCTATAAATCACCTGCTCTACAGAGCAAGCAGCATCACACCATCAGTACTGACAATTCAGTGGGAATATTCTCCATTTTCTCCCTGCTTTGCAACCTTTAAAAGCCCAGGGCAGCAGTAGAGTGCATCATCTTAGTCAATCCCCTTAGCTTACTTTATAGTGGAGCTACACCATGAAAACAGACCCTTCGGCCCACTGAGTCCATGCCAACCACGCATCATCCGTTCACACTAGTTCTGTGTTATCCCACTATCTCATCCAGCCCTTACACACTAGGAGCAATTAACCTACAAACCCGCACGTATTGGGGATGAGGGAGGATGTGGGAGCATCCGGAAGAAACCCATGGGGTCGCAGCTGTGAGGCAGCAGCTTAATTTAGTTTAGTTGGTATTCGGGGTAGGGTGTAACGTGGATAGAAAATTGGTTGGCAGACCGGAAGCAAAGAGTAGGAGTGAACGGGTCCTTTTCAGAATGGCAGGCAGTGGCGAGTGGAGTGCCGCAAGGCTCGGTGTTGGGGCCGCAACTGTTTACCATATATATTAATGATTTGGAAGAGGGAATTAGGAGCAACACTAGCAAGTTTGTGGATGACACAAAGCTGGGTGGCAGTGTGAACTGTGAAGAGGATGTTAGGAAGTTGCAGGGGGACCTGGACAGGTTGAGTGAGTGGGCAGATGCAGTATAATATAGATAAATGTGAGGTTATCCACTTTGGCGGCAAAAGCAAGGGGCAGATTATTATCTCAATGGGGTTAGGTTAGGTAAGGGGGAGGTACAGCGAGACCTGGGTGTCCTTGTACACTGGTCACTGAAAGTTGGCGTGCAGGTACAGCAGGCAGTGAAGAAAGCTAATGGAATGTTGGCCTTCATAACAAGAGGATTTCAGTACAGGAGTAAAGAGGTTCTTCTGCAGTTGTATAGGGCTCTGGTGAGACCACATCTGGAGTATTGTGTACAGTTTTGGTCTCCTAATTTGAGGAAGGACATCCTTGTGATTGAGGCAGTGCAGCGTAGGTTCACGTGATTGATCCCTGGGATGGCGGGACTATCATATGAGGAAAGATTGAAAAGACTAGGCTTGTATTCACTGGAGTTTAGAAGGATGAGGGGGCATCTTATAGAATCATATAAAATTATAAAAGGACTGGACAAGCTAGATGCAGGAAAAATGTTCCCAATGTTGGGTGAGTCCAGCACGAGGGGCCACAGTCTTAGAATAAAGAGGAGGTCATTTAACATTGAGGTGAGAAAAAACTTTTTCACCCAGAGAGTTGTGAATTTATGGAATTCCTTGCCACAGAGGGCAGTGGAGGTCAAGTCACTGGATGGATTTAAGAGAGAGTTAGATAGAGCTCTAGGGGCTAGTGGAGTCAAGGGATATGGGGAGAAGGCAGGCACGGGTTATTGATAAGGGACGATCAGCAATGATCACAATGAATGGCGGTGCTGGCACGAAGGGCCGAATGGCCGAATGATAGATGGGACTAGGGGAAAACAAATGGTCGGCACGGACTGGAAGGGCCGAGAGGGCCTGTTTCCGTGCTGTAATTGTTATATGGTTATATGGTTATATGGCCTCCTCCTGCGCCTATTTTCTATGTTTCTATGGGTCAGGCAGTGCTGGAGTAACTCAGTGCTTCAGGCAGCATCTCTGGAGGAAAGGAATAGGTGATGTTTCGGGTCTGAAAAGAGGTTCCGATCCAGAAAATCACCTATTCCTTTTCTCCAAAGATGCTGCCTGACCCACTGAGTTACTCCAGCACTTTGTCTATCTTCAGCAAGCTTATCTATTCGTAGTATTCAGAGATACAGCGTGGAAACAGGCCCTTTGGCTCATTGAGGCCATGCCGACCATCGATCTCCCATTCACACTAGTCACTCTCTACACACTGGGGGCAATTAACCTACAAACCTGCACATCTTTGGGACGCGGGAGGAAACTGGAGCACACGGAGAAAACTCGCGTGGTTATAGGGAGAACGTGCAAACTCCACACAGACAGCAGCCGAGGTCAGGATCAAACCCTGTCTCTGGCGCAGTGAGACAGCGGCTCTACAAAAGCTGTTCACTGCACCTTGATACACGTGGCAATGAACTAGACTAAATGCAGGCATACCTTGAGGAGACCCCCACGACACAACGTATTGTGTAGAGTCAAGGCTCATGCAGCAGAGGAGCTGGCAGATTGCCCTACAATCTCCCTCCATGCACACCACTCTTGGACAATGACCTCTGTTTCGCTCTGAGTGAAGTTGTAACTTAGAGGTGGGTCAATATATATATATAAACAATTGGGATCCCAGTAGCGAGCCTTGCGGGACCCCACTAGGCACTGCCTCACTAGCCCCACGGACTGCCTGCCATTCTGAAAGGGACACGTTAATCCCTGCTCTTTGCTTCCTGTCTGCCAACCAGTTCTCTATCCATGTCAATACCCAATCCCCAATACCATGTGCTCTAATTTTGAACACTAATCTCTTGTGGGACCTTGTCAAAGGCTCTCCGTTATCCATTCTACTTGTTACATCCTCAAAAAATTCCAGAAAATAAACGCAAGGAATCATGGGATTTGTTAAATGTCAATCATGGTAAACACCCCCGGCAACCATAGCACCGCATGCACACAGACCCGCGCCCCATCCGCAGCCAGGATCGGTGCTGCAAACCGCCACTAGACCGTCCTCGTACCCCCCGAGCATCCCATCCCCGTCCGAGGGCGGCCGAAGACCGACAGGACTCTGACCCGCCGCAGCGGCAGCCCGGCCTCGGTGGGCCGAAGGGCCTGTTTCCGTGCTCCATCAGTCAATCAATGGCGTTGGTTTTCAGACTGGTTGTGGTGGGGGGGAAGAGCCCTGGATGAGAGATGGGGGCGCGACAAAGCCTGGCAGTCTGAAGAAGGGTCCCGATCCGAAACGTCACCTATCCATGTTCACCAGAGATGCTGCCTGAGCCGCTGTTATTCCAACACTCTGTGTCTTTGGCAAGTGATAGGTGGATACGGGTTGAAATAATGGTTAGTTCTCAAAACGACTTTGATTTTTCAATAGAACATGCCAGGCCATGGTAGCAGAGACTGCCTGCTGCAGCATGGTCCCCCATGACCTGTGCAGACCACGGCTGCACCGGCCTGGCACTGACCATTGCCGTGACAATAGACCATGTCGGCGTGCCACGGCATAGTGACCATGGCACGGTTACCACAGCTCGGTGACCAGCGCAGAGGTGGGCCCTGGTGGGGGTCCCTCTACGCGGGGATGCTCCCCCTCTACATTGGGGACCTGGGGTGGAGGGTACTGCACTGAGGAGTCCCCTGCAACCCGTCTCTCTCACGGCTCACAGACTCGCCAGCCGCCTGCCACATTTGCGGGCTGGAAGAGTCTGTGTTCCACGTGTGTATGGAGTGTGTGAGGCTGCAGCCCCTGTTCCAATATCTAAAGGGGCTGCTCCTTGCCTTCTGGCTGCACTTCACACCCACCATCCTCATCTTTGGACACCCTGTGCGTAGGGGAGAGGGTAGGGCTGAAGATGTCCTGGTTGAGTTGCTCCTGGGCCTGGCCAAGTCACCGTGCCAGGCGGAAGAGGGCTCTGCCCGAGCCGGCTGCCCGCCCCTTTACCGGGGTTACGTCCGCGCCCGGGTGGTACTTGAGAGGAACTAGGCGCCGTCCACGGGCGCCCTGGAGGATTTCCGGGACCGCTGGGCATCACGGGGGGGGGGAGGGGGCACAGTGGCCACGGTGGCACTGCCGGGATGTATAACCTGTCACAGAGCAGGGCTCCACACCGTGGCCACTAACCAACTGTTGCCGGTCTTTTCCCAGCAGATGGCGGGCGTGGATCGCGGTGAGGGTCTGGCGTACGACACCGGCGGCCAGCACCCGATGGACAGCCGCACCATGCTGCCCCACCATCGCATGCCCGTCATTGGGCATGCACAGCTGGCCGCCCAGATGGGCATCAACCTGGGGCGTGGCGGCATGCACGCCCACAGCTCACCCTCACCGCCTGCCAGCAAGTCTGCCACGCCTTCACCCTCCAGCTCCGTGCACGAAGAGGAAGCTGATGCGCTCACCAAGGTACCACTCACCCTTACCCCGATCCCCATCAAGCCCCTCCCCAGCCCCACCACCCCAGCCCCCACCCCCCCTCCCCCCCTCCCCAGCCCCTCCCCCTCCCCAGCCCCTCCCCCTCCCCAGCCCCTCCCCCTCCCCAGCCCCCTCCCCCTCCCCAGCCCCACCCACCCCCAGCCCCCCTCCCCCCCCCCTCCCCTCCCCCCTCCCCCAGCCCCTCCCCCTCCCCAGCCCCACCACCCCAGCCCCCTCCCCCCTCCCCAGCCCCTCCACCCCACCCCTCCACCCCAGCCCCTCCTCCCCAGCCCCACGGAAACAGGTCCATCGGCCCACCGGGTCCTCGCCGACCAGCGATCCCCGCACATTAACACTATCCTACACCCACTTGGGACAAATTTTACATTTTCCAAGCCAATTAACCTACAAACCTGTAGGTCTTTGGAGTGTAGGAGGAAACCGAAGATCTCGGAGAAAACCCACGCAGCTCACGGGGAGACGTACAAACTCCGTAGTCAGGATGGAGCCCGGTTCTCCGGTGCTGTATTCGCTGTAAGGCAGCGACTTCTACCGCTCCGCCACCGTGACCGCCCTCCAGTTACTCCACTTTGTGTCCTTTTGTATATATTGTTTTAGAAACATAGAAACATAGAAAATAGATGCAGGAGGAGGCCATTCGGCCCTTCGAGCTAGCACCATTCATTGCTGATCATCCCATATCAATAACCCGTGCCTGCCTTCTCCCCATATCCCTTGACTCCACTAGCCCCTAGAGCTCTATCTAACTCTCTCTTAAATCCATCCAGTGATTTGGCCTCCACTGCCCTCTGTGGCAGGGAATTCCACAAATTCACAACTCTCTGGGTGGAAAAGTGTTTTCTCACCTCAGTCTTAAATGACCTCCCCTTTATTCTAAGACTGTGGCCCCTGGTTCTGGACTCACCCAACATTGAGAACATTCTTCCTGCATCTAGCTTGTCCAGTCCTTTTATAATTTTATGTGTCTCTATAAGATCCCCCTCATCCTTCTAAACTCCAGTGAATACAAGCCTAGTCTTTTCAATCTTTCCTCAAATGACAGTCCCGCCATCCTAGGGATCAATCTCGTGAACCTACGCTGCACTGCCTCAATCACAAGGATGTCCTTCCTCCAATTAGGAGACCAAAACTGTACACAATACTCCAGATGTGGTCTCACCAGAGCCCTATACAACTGCAGAAGAACCTCTTTACTCCTGTACTGAAATCCTCTTGTTATGAAGGCCAACATTCCATTAGCTTTCTTCACTGCCTGCTGTACCTGCACGCCAACTTTCAGTGACTGGTGTACAAGGACACCCAGGTCTCGCTGTACCTCCCCCTTACCTAACCTAACCCCATTGAGATAATAATGTGCCCCCTTGTTTTTCCGTCAAAGTGGATAACCTCACTTTATCTATATTATACTGCATCTGCCACACATCTGCCCACTCACTCAACCTGTCCAGGTCCCCCTGCAACCTCCTAACATCCTCTTCACAGTTCACACAGTTCACAGTTTTGTGTCATCCGCAAACTTGCTAGTGTTGCTCCTAATTCCCTCTTCCAAATCATTAATATATATGGTAAACAGTTGCGGCCCCAACACCGAGCCTTGCGGCACTCCACTCGCCACTGCCTGCCATTCCGTTCACTCCTACTCTTTGCTTCCGGTCTGCCAACCAATTTTTCTATCCATGTCAACACCCTACCCCCAATACCATGTGCTCTAATTTTAGTCACCAGTCTCTCGTGCAGGACCTTATCAAAGGCTTTCTGGAAGTCTAGATACACTACATCCACTGGCTCCCCTTCATCCATTTTACTTGTCACATCCTCAAAAAATTCCAGAAGATTAGTCAAGCATGATTTCCCTTTCATAAATCCATGTTGACTTGGACGAATCCTTTTACTGCTATCCAAATGCTCCATTATTTCCTCTTTAATAATTGACTCCAGCATCTTTCCCACCACCGAAGTCAGGCTAACTGGTCTGTAATTCCCCGTTTTCTCTCTCGCTCCTTTCTTGAAAAGTGGGATAACATTAGCTATCCTCCAATCCACAGGAACTGATCCTGAATCTGTTGAACATTGGAAAATGATCACCAATGCGTCCATTATTTCTAGAGCCACCTCCCTGAGGACCCTGGGATGCAGACCATCAGGCCCAGGGGATTTATCATCCTTCAGTCCCATTAGCCTACCCAATACTATTTCTAATATTTACCCATGAGGGGACCCACATTTGACTTTGCTACTCTTTTTCCCTTAACATATCTAAAGAAGCTTTTACTGTCCTTCTTTATATTCCTGGCCAATTTCCCCTCATACTTCATCTTTTCAGCCCGTATTGCCCGTTTTGTTTCCTTCTGTTGTCCTATGAAAGTTCCCCAATCCTCTGGCTTCCGGCTATTCTTTGCTGTGTTATACATCTTTTCTTTTAGTTTTATTCTATCCCTAACTTCTCTTGTCAGCCATGGTTGCCTCCTACTCCCCTTAGAATCTTTCTTCCTTTTTGGAATGAAATGATCCTGCGTCTTCCGGATTATGCCCAGAAATTCCTGCCATTGCTGTTCCACCGTCATTCCTTCTAGGATCTCTTTCCAGTCTACCTTGGCCAGCTCCCCTCTCATGCCTTCATAGTCTCCTTTGTTCAACTGCATCACTGCCACTTCCGATTTAACGTTCTCCTTCTCAAATTGCAGATTAAAACTAATCATATTATGATCACTACCTCCAAGCGGTTTCCTTTACCTCGAGTTTCTCTTATCATATCTGGTTCATTGGACAACACTAAATCCAGAATTGCCTTTTTCTCTGGTCGGCTCCATTACGAAAAAGCTGCTCCTAAGAATCCATCTCGGAGGCATTCTACAAACTCTCTTTCTTGGGTCCTGAAACCAACCTGATTTTTTCCAGTCAACCTGCATATTGAAATCCCCCATCACCACAGTGGCATTAACTTTGGTTACATGCCATTTTAACTCCCTGCGCAGCTTATACCCCACATCCGGGCTACTATTTGGGGGTCTTGTAAATAACACCAATTAGTGTCTTCTTGCCTTTACAATTCCTCAACTCAATCCACAGTGACTCTACCTCGTCAGTCCGTATGTCTTCCCTCGCAAGGGACTGAATTCCATCCCTCACCAGCAGAGCTACCCCCCCTCCTCTGCCCACCTGCCTGTCCTTTCTATAGGATGTATAACCCTGAATATTAAGTTCCCTGGCCCGATCCTCCTGCAGCCATGTCTCAGTAATCCCCACAATGTGATATCTACCAACCTCTAACTGAGCCTCAAGCTCATCTACTTTACTTCTTATACTTTGCGCATTCATATAAAATACTTTAAATTCCTTATGCATCTCACCTTTCACATCGATCCCTATTACACCTGAATGATTTGAATTATTTGTGACCTTTGTGCAGGGTTGGTTGGGAGTGTGGGCTGGTTGATGGGCTGGGGTGAAGGGTCGGTATGAGAGAGAGAGACAGAGAGAGAGTGGGTGTCATACAGACACACAGCATGGAGATAGGCCCTTCAGCCCAACCAAGATGCCCCATCTGACCTACTCCCAGCCGCCCACATTTGGTCCATATCCGTCTGGGTCCAGGGAGGGTGGCAGGTTGCAGTGCCCGGTCTCACTGGCGCTTTGCCTTACAGATGAGCGGGGACAAGAGAGGGGGTGTGGACATGGGCAAGAAGGCCAAGGGCCAGAAGAAGAAGAAGAAGAAGGACCCGAACGAGCCGCAGAAGCCGGTGTCAGCGTACGCCCTCTTCTTCCGCGACACCCAGGCTGCCATCAAGGGGCAGAACCCCAGCGCCACCTTCGGTGACGTCTCCAAGATTGTGGCATCAATGTGGGACGGGCTGGGCGAAGAGCAGAAACAGGTGGGTGGGGGAGAGTGGGGTGGGGGGGCAGGAACAGGTGGGTGGGGGGCAGGAACAGGTGGGTGGGTGGGGGAGAGGGGGTGGGGGCAGGAACAGGTGGGTGGGGGAGAGGGGTGTGGGGGGGCAGGAACAGGTTGGGTGGGGAGAGGGGGGGGTGGGAGGAGGGGTGGGGGGGGGCAAGGAACAGGTGGTGGTGGGGGAGAGGTGGTGGGGGGGGCAGTGGAACAGGTGGGTGGGGAGAGGGGGGGTGGAGGAGGGGGGAATGGCGACGGGAGGAGCAGGAACAGGTGGGTGGACGACGGAGGGATGGAGGGTCGGGTCGCACACATACACTCACAGGCATACATTAACATATACCTATACATACACATACACACACACACCCGTGTTTTTACGTTGATGGAGACCAGGGGGTGTCTGCCCCCCGCCCGTCTCTATTGGGACCAGGGTCTGTGTGAACACCTGCACTGTGGTTTGGCCATTACTGAGTGGCAGCCACACGGTGCAGCCTTCTCCCATAGAGCGGGAGTCCAGGTGCTCACTCCGTGTGTGGACCAATTCTCAGCCCCACGGGGCAGAGTGTCGACTCTGGCCCACACCCACCAACAGAGGGCAGCACGGTGGCTCAGCGGTAGGCCCGGGTTCCATCCTGACCCCGGGTGTAGTCTGTGTGGAGGTTGTACGTTCTCCCTGTGACTGGGTGACATCCCAGACATGTGGGTTGTAGGTTAATTGTCCCCAGTGTGCAGGGAGCGGGTGTGTACGGGTGTTCGATGGCTGGCATGGGCTCAATGGGCCAAAGGGCCTGTTTGTGTATCTGTAAACTAAACTGAGCCAACTAGACTATCACCTGAAACCCAGGCAAAACATATAAACTTTATTCCAAATAAATATATATATAAAACACAAAACTGTACAAAAGCTCTTCACGCCATCACAATGTCGACACATTCAATAGTGTCAAACTTTGCGTGTTCACACCTATCTTTAAACAAAGCTGCAGGAAAAATGTTGTTAATCTGGAAAGAGTGCAGAGCAGAGAGGATTTACGAGGGTGTTGCCGGGACTAGACGGCCGAACCTACAACAAGAGGTTGAGCAGGCTGGGATGTTATTCCTTGCAGCACAGGAGGATGAGGGCTGATCTTACAGAGGTGTATACAATCATGAGGGGAATAGATCGGGGAGACGACCAGAGTCTCTTGCCAAGTTTCGCTTATTATTGTCACGTGTGGGGAAGAGGGGGGACGGGCGACAGTGAAAAGATTTTGTTGCGTGCATCTAGTCAATTTGTTATCCATTCAGCTATCTCTCCTTGGATCCCATGCGATCTTGCCTTCCAGAGCAGCCTACCATGCGGAACCTTGTCGAATGCCTTACTGAAAACCATGTACACAACATCTACAGCTCTGCCCTCATCGACCTTTTTGGTCACGTCTTCAAAAAAATCATTCAGATTTGTGAGACGCGACCTCCCACGTACAAAACCGTGCTGACTATCCCTAATCAGCCCTTGCCCATCCAAATGCCTGTATCTCCTACACCTCAGAATACTCTCTAGTAACTCCAACTACAGATGTTAAGCTCACAGGCCAATAGTTCCCAGCATTTTCCCTGCAGCCCTTCTTGAATAGACGCACAACATTTCCCACCCTCCAGTCATCCGGCATCTCTCCTGCATTTAAGGACGACTCAGAAATTTCAACCAGGGCTTCTGCAATTTCCTCTCTAGTTTCCCGTAATGTCCTTAGATATGTCTGATCAAGCCCTGGAGATTTGTCTACCTTTATACACAACAGTATCTTCAGCACCTCTTCGATCGTAACACTGACTGCTCTCAAGACACCCTGGTACCCCATCACCCTGGAACCCCATCACCCTGGAAACCCATCACCCTGGAACCCATCACCCTGGAACCCCACCCTGAACCACCCTGGAACCCCCACCCTGGAACCCCACACCATGGAACCCCCATCACACCTGGGAACCCCATCACCCTGGAACCCCATCACCCCATGTAACCCAATCACCCTGGAACCCCATCACCCTGGAACCCCTCACACCCTGAACCCCCCACCCCTTCACCCCTGGAACCCATCACCCCTGAACCCCACCTGGAACCCCATCACCCTGGGAAACCCCAACCCCCCATCACCCTGGAACCCCATCCACCCTGGAACCCCATGCATCACCCTGGAAACCCCATCACCCTGGAACCCATCACCCTGGATCACCTGGAACCCCATCACCCATGAACCCCATCACCCTGGAACCCCATCACCATGGAACCCCATCACCCTGAAACCCTGGAACCCCATCACCCAGGAACCCCATCACCCTGAAAACCCCATCACCCTGGTATACCCCATCACCATGGAACCCCATCACCCTGGACCCCCATCACCATCACCCTGGAAACCCCATCACCCTGGAACCCCATCACCCTGGAACCCCATCACCCCATCTGGAACCACTCCCCCTGGAACCCCCCATCACCCTGGAAATCACCATCTCCCATCCCATCACCCTGGAACCCCACCCCCATCACCCTGGAACCCCATCACACTGGAACCCCATCACCCTGGAACCCCATCACCCTGGAACCCCATCACCCCATCACCCTGGAACCCCATCACCCTGGAACCCCATCACCCTGGAACCCCATCACCCTGGAACCCCATCACCCTGGAACCCCATCACCCTGGAACCCCATCACCCTGGAACCCCATCAATGGAACCCATGGAACCCCATCACCCTGGAACCCATCACCCTGGCCCATCACCCTGGAACCCCATCACCCTGGAACCCCATCACCCTGGAACCCCATCACCCCATCACCCTGGAACCCCATCACCCTGGAACCCCATCACCCCCCCATCAACCCTGGAACCCCCATCACCCCACCCTGGAACCCCCATCACCCTGAACCCCAACCCCTGAACCCCATCACCCCATCACCTGGAACCCCATCACCCTGGAACCCCATTCACCCTGGGAACCCCATGGAACCCCACACCAGTTCAACCCTGGAACCCCATCACCCTGGAACCCCCATCACCCTGGAACCCCATCACCCAGTAACCCCACCCCATCACCCTGGAAACCCCATCACCCTGGAACCCCATCACCCTGGATCAAACCCCATCACCCTGGAACCACCCTCCACCCTGGAACCCCATCACCCCCACACCATGGAACCCCATCACCCTGGAACCCCATCACCCCATCACACCTGGAACCCATCACCCTGGAACCCCATCACCCAAACCCTGGAACCCACATCTGGAACCCCATCACCCTGGACCCCCATCACCCTGGAACCCCATTCTGGAACCCCATCACCCCATCACCCTGGAACCCCATCACCCTGGAACCCCATCACCCATGGAACCCCATCCCCCTGGTCCACACCCCATCACCCAGGAACCCCCATCACCCTTCACCCTGGAACCCCAACAACCCCACCACCATTGTCAACCCCATCACCCCCCCCATCACCCCCAACCCTGGAACCCCATCACCCTGGAACCCCATCACCATGAACCCATCACCCTGGAACCCCATCACCCTGGAACCACAAAACCCCATCACCCCATCACCCTGGAACCCCATCACCTATGGAACCCCATCACCCATCACCCCGGAACCCATCACCCTGGAACCCCATCATCACCCCATGGAACCCCATCATGAACCCATCCATCACCCTGGAACCCCATCACCACCCTGGAACCCCATTCTGGACCCCTCACCATGGAACTGGAACCCATCACCCTGGAACCCCATCACCCTGGAACCCCATCACCCCATCACCCTGGAACCCCATCACCCTGGAACCCCATCATCAGGAACCCACCGCCATCACCCACCCCATCACCCTGGAACCCCATCACCACCATCACCCTGGAACCCCATCACCCTGGAACCCCATCAACATGAACCCATCACCATGGAACCCACCATCACCACTGAGAACCCCATCACCCTGGAACCCCATCACCCCACCATGGAACCCCATCACCCCATGGAACCCCATCACCCTGGAACCCCCATCACCCTGGAACCCCATTCAGCAACCCTGGAACCCCATCACCCTGGAACCCCATCACCCATGGAACCAACCCCTCACCCACCCCATCACCCTGGATCACCATGGAACCCCATCACCCGTGAACCCCATCACCCTGGAACCCCATCACCCTGGAACCCCCCCACCATCATCCACCTGGAACACCCTGAACCCCACCCCCACCCCCCATCACCCTGAACCCATCACTCACCCTGGAACCCCATCACCATCACCCCCCCCCACCCACCCCATCACCCTGGAACCCCATCACCCTGGAAACCCCATTCCACCCTGGACCCCATCACCCCATCACCATGGAACCCCATCACCCTGGAACCCCATCACCCCATCAACCCCCCCCCCCCCCCCCCTGGACCCCATCACCCTGGCCATCACCCTGGAACCCCATCACCCTGGAACCCCATCACCCACCCCCCCATCACCCTGCCCCATCACCCTGGAACCCCATCACCCTGGAACCCCATCACCCTGGAACCCCAACCCCATCACCATGGAAACCCCCATCACCCTGGAACCCCATCAACCCCATCACCTGGAACCCACCCCATCACCCATCACCTGGAACCCCATCCCTGGAACCCCATCACCCCCCCCACCATGTGGAACCACACCCCATCACCCTGGACACCCCATCACCCTGGAAACCCCCATCACCCTGGAACCCATCACCCTGAACCCCCATCACCCCCATGGAACCCCATCACCCTGGAACCCCATCATCATCCCCTGGAACCCCATCACCCTCCCACCCTGGAACCCCATCACCACCATCACCCTGGAACCCCATCACCCTGGAACCCCATCACCATGAACCCCATCACCTGGAACCCCATCACCCTGGACCCCCCACCCCATCACCCACCCCATCACCCTGGAACCCCATCACCCTGGAACCCCATCACCCATGGAACCCCATCACCCTGGAACCATCCCCACCCCTCCATCACCCCATCACCCATTGGAAACCCCATCACCCTGGAACCCATCACCACCCCATCACCCTGGCCCACCCATCACCATGGAACCCCATCACCCTGGAACCCCATCAGCCCTGGAACCCCATCCTGGAACCCCATCACCCTGAACCCCCACCAACCCATCACCATGGAACCCCCATCACCCTGGAACCCCATCAACCCATCACACCATGGAACCCCATCACCCTGGAACCCCATCACCCCATCACCTGGAAACCACCCCATCACCCTGGAAACCCCATCACCCTGGAACCCCCCATCACCCACCCCCATCACCCTGGAACCCCATCACCCTGGAACCCCATCACCCCACCCAGGAACCCCATCACCCTGGAACCCCATGAACCCCACACCATGGAACCCCATCACCCTGGAACCCCATCACCCCATCACCAGGAACCCCATCACCCTGGAACCCCATCACCCTGGGCACCCCATCACCCTGGAACCCCATCAACCCTGGAACCCCAACCCCATCACCCTGGAACCCCCATCACCCAGGCCCCCCCCACCCCCCCCCATCACCTGGAACCCCATCACCCTGAACCCCATCACCCCATCACCCTGGAACCCTGGAACCCCCATCACCCCCACCCATCACCATGAACCCCATCACCATGGAACCCCATGGAAACCCCACCATGGAACCCCATCACCCTGGAACCCCATGAACCCCATCACCATGGAACCCCATCACCCATGGAACCCCATCACCACCTGTAAACCCATCACCCCCATCACCCTGGAACCCCCAACCCATCACCCAGGAACCCCATCACCCTGGAACCCCACCTGGAACCCATAAACCACCGTGAACCCCCATCACCCCTGGAACCCCATCACCCTGGAACCCCATCACCCATCACCTGGAACCCCATCCACCCACCCACCATCACCCTGGAAACCCCATCATCATCACCCTGGAACCCCCATCACCCTGGAACCCACCCATCATCCTGGAACCCCATCACCCTGGAACCCCATCACCCTGGAACCCCATCACCCTGGAACCCCATCACCCCATCACCCTGGAAACCCATCCCATGGAACCCCATCACCCTGGAACCCCATCACCCCTGGAACCCCATCACCCTGGAAACCCCATCAACCATGGAACCCCATCACCCAGGAACCCCATCACCCTGGAAACCCCAACCATGGAACCCATCACCCTGGAACCCCATCACCCAACCCTCACCCCCCATCACCATGGAACCCCATCACCCTGGGGAACCCCCATCACCCTGGAACCCCAATCAATCCATGGAACCACCATCACCCTGGAACCCCATCATGGAACCCCCATCCCAACCATGGAACCCCATCACCCTGGAACCCCATCACCACACTGGAACCCCATCACCCTGGAACCCCATCACCCTGGAACCCCATCTGGAACCCCCATCACCTGGAACCCCCATCACCCTGGATCACCCATCACCCCATCATCACCCTGGAACCCCATCACCCTGGAACCCATCACCCCAACCCCATCACCCTGGAACCCCCATCACCCCATCACCTGGAACCCCATCACCCTGGAACCCCATCACCCCATCACCCTGGAACCCCATCACCATGGAAACCCCCATCACCCTGGAACCCCATCACCCCATCACCCTGGAACCCCATCACCCCCATCACCCTGGAATCCCCCATCACCATGGAACCCCAACACCCTGGGAACCCCATCACCCCATCTTCCTGGAATCACCCCATCACCCTGGAACCCCATCACCATGGAACCCCATCACCCTGGAACCCCATCACCATGAACCCCATCCCATCCCCATCACCCTGGAACCCCATCACCCCATCACCCTGGAACCCCATCAACCCCATCACCACCAGGAACCCATCATCATCACCCTGGAACCCCATCACCCTGGAACCACCATCACCACCCCACACCCCCCATCAACCCATGGAACCCCATCACCCTGGAACCCCATCACCCTGGAACCCCATCACCTGAACCCCATCACCCTGGAACCCCATCACCCCATCACCCTGGAACCCCATCACCCTGAACCCCATCACCCTGGAACCCCCATCACCCTGGAACACCCATCACCCTGGAACCCCATCACCCTGAACCCCCTCCATCAACCCAACCCCCACCCTGGAAACCCCAAATCACCCTGGAACCCCACCCTGGAACCCCATCACCCCCATCACCCTGGAACCCCATCACCCATCCCCAGAACCCCATCACCCTGGAACCCTGGAACCCCATCTCATCCTGGAACCCCATCACCCTGAACCCATCACCCCATCACCCTGGAACCCCAATCACCCTGGAACCCCCATCACCCTGGCAAACCCCATCCCATCACCTGGAACCCCATCACCCTGGAACCCCATCACCCCATCACCCTGGAACCCCATCACCCTGGAACCCCATCACCCTGGAACCCCATCCCCTGGAACCCCATCACCCCATCACCCTGGAACCCCATCACCTGGACCCTGAAACCCATCACCTGGAACCCATCACCCCCTGGAACCCCATCACCTGGAACCCCATCATCATCCCCCATGGAACCCCATCACCCTGGAACCCCATCACCCTGGAACCCCATCACCATGACCCCATCAACCACAGGAACCCACATCAACCCCATCACCCTGGAACCCCATCATCCTGGGAAATCCCCATCACCACCCCATCACCCACCCTGGAACCCCACCCCATCACCCTCCCCCATCTGGAACCCCATCACCTGGAACCCCATCACCCACCATCACCCATCACCCTGGAACCCATCACCCCATCACCTGGAACCCCATCACCCTGGAACCCCATCACCCCCATCACCCTGGAACCCCCATCACCCTGGAACCCCATCATCCTGGAACCCCATCAGCCCCATCACCCTGGAACCCCATCACACTGGCACCCATCACCCTGGAACCCCATCACCATCTGGAACCCCATCACCCTGGAACCCCATACACCATCACCCTGGAACCCCATCCACCCATGGAACCCCATCACCCTCATCACCCACCCCATCACCCCCCCCATCTTGAACCCTGAACACCATCACCCTGGAACCCCATCACCCTGGAACACCCCATCACCCTGGAACCCCCACCTTGAACCCATCACCCCATCACCCCATCACCCTGGAACCCAATCACCCCATCATCACCCATCCCACCCCCCATCACCCTGAACCATCACCCATCATCCACCCCCCATCACCCTGGGGAAAACCCCCATCACCCTGAACCCATCACCCTGGAACTCATCACCCTGGAAACCCCATCACCCTGGAACACCCCATCACCCCCTGGAACCCCCCATCACCCCCATCATCCTGGAACCCCATCACCCTGGAACCCCATCACCCCATCATCCTGGAACCCCATCACCCTGGAACCCCATCACCCCATCACCCTGGAACCCACACACTGGACCCCCACCCCTGGAACCCCATCACCCTGGAACCCCCATCACCCCATCAATCCTGGAACCCCATCACCCTCAACCCCATACCCCATCACCCTGGAACCCCATCACCCATCATCCTGGAAACCCCATCACCCTGGAACCCCATCACCCTGGAACCCCATCAACCCCATCACCCTGGAACCCCATCACCCTGGAACCCCATCACCCTGGAACCCCATCACCCTGGAACCCATCACGCCAGGACACCCCATCACCCTGGAACCCCATCACCCTGGAACCCATCACCCCACCCATCACCCCTGGAACCCCATCACCCTGGAACCCCCACCCCATCACCCTGGAACCCCAAACCCCATCACCCTGGAACCCCATCACCCTGGAACCCCATCACCCTGGAACCCCATCACCCTGAACCCCATCAAACCCCATCACCTGGAACCCCATCACCCTGGAACCCCATCACCCTGAAACCCCATCACCCTTGACCCTGGAACCCCATCACCCTGGAAACCCCATCACCCTGGAACCAACCCCATCACCCTGGAACCCCATCCCCATCACCCCATCACCCCCATCACCCTGGAAACCCCATCACCCTGGAACCCCATCACCCTCCATGGAACCCCATCATCCTGGAACCCCATCACCCTGGAACCCCATCACCCTGGAACCCCCATCACCCCATCACCCTGGAAACCCCATCACCCAAGGAACCCCATCACCCTGGAAAATCACCCCATCACCCTGGAACCCCATCACCCTGGAACCACCACCCCATCACCCATGGAACCCCATCATACCCTGGATCACACCCCATCACCCTGGAACCCCATCACCCTGGAACCCCCATCACCCTGGAACCCCATCACCCTGGAACCCCATCACCCTGGAACCCCATCACCCTGGAACCCCATCACCCTGGAACCCCATCATCCTGGAACCCCATCACCCTGGAACCCCATCACCCTGGAACCCCATCACCCACCCCATCACCCTGGAAACCCCATCACCTCACCCCATCACCCTGGAAACCCCATCACCCTTGGAACCCCATCACCCTGGAAACCCCATCACCATGGAACCCCATCACCCATGGAACCTCCACCCTGGAACCCCCATCACCCTGGAACCCCATCACCCTGGAACCCCATCACCCCCATGGAACCCCATCATCCTGGAACCCCCATCACCCTGGAAACCCCCATCACCTGGAACCATCACCCTCCAACCCCATCACCCTGGAAAACCATCACGACCCTGGAACCCCATCACCCTCACCCATCACCCTGGAACCCCATCACCCTGGAACAAACCATCACCTGTAACCCCATCACCCTGGAACCAAACCCCATCACCCTGGAGCCATCACCCTGGAACCCCATCACCCTGGAAACACCCCATCACCCTGGAACCCCATCTCACCCTGGACCCTGGAACCCCATCAACCCTGGAAACCCCATCACCTGGAACCCCATCACCCTGGAAACCCCATCACCTGGAACCCCATCACCCTGGAACCCATCACCCTGGAACCCCATCACCCTGGAACCCCCATCACCCCTGGAACCCCCCATCACATGGAACCCCATCACCACCCCAACCCCATCCCCCCCCATCACCCTGGGAACCATCACCCTGGAACCATCCATCCCTGGAACCCCACACCCTGGAACCCCATCACCCTGGAACCCCATCAACCACATCACCCACCCCATCACCCTGGAACCCCATCACCCCATCACCCTGGAACCCCATCACCCTGGAAACTACCATCACCATGGAACCCCATCACCCTGGAACCCCATCACCCTGGAACCCCATCACCCTGGAACCCATCACCCTGGAACCCCATCACCCTGGAACCCCATCACCCTGGACCCTCACCATGGAACCCCATCACCCTCATCACCCTGAACCCCATCAACCTCTGGAACCCCATCACCCTGGAACCCCATACACCCTGGAACCCCATCACCCCCATCACCCTGGAACCCCATCACCATGGAACCCCATCACCATGGAACCCCATCACCATGGAACCCCATCACCATGGAACCCCATCACCCCCTCCAACCCCATCACCCTGGAACCCCCCCCACCCCCCACAACCCCATCACCCCCACACCCTGGAACCCCATCACCCTGGAACCCACCACCCTGGAACCCCATCACCCCCCATCACTGGAACCCCATCACCCTGGAACCCCATCACCCGGAACCCCATCACCCCATCACCCCCATGGAACCCCACCTCCCTGAACCCCCCATCACCCCTGCACCCCATCACCCCATCACCCCATCACCCCATCACCCCATCACCCTGGCACCCCTTGGTAAATACAAATTGAGGCATGTTGGTCAGTACGGGCGAGTTGGGCTGAAGGGCCTCTTTCTGTGCTGTGCCAGTCGGGGCAGCTAGTGGCAGGCAGTGTTTTGGCAGTGATACCCACATCATAGCGTGGGGTCTAACCCCTGGTGCCTTTACACCTCGGGCACGGCTGAGTGAGTCAGGGCGATGAATGCTGGATGATCGCGTTGAGCAGTGAGCTCTGGCCAGATGTAGGTTTGTCCTGGGCTGACCTGCAGATTGGCTGCTGGACATTAGAATCCGTGGATGTCTGCAGACCCATTCTCTGATTCAGTGATTCAATGATAGTACATTACATGCCTGTAGGTACAGAGAAATGCTTTGTTTTTGTATATAACCTGGTAAACGCATGCAGCAGACCTCACCCGGACAGTGCACAGAGTCGTACACCGAGTCACCATCTTTCTGGCACCCACAAAGTTTCAAATGTTCTTAGTACAGTCTTTTCCTGCAGCGGCCCCTCTGTGTCCCCCACCCTCTCTCTCTGTTGCATGTTTGTTTGGTTTGTATGGCGGCAGACATGTTGGGCATGGACGCTGGGTCCCACGGTAAAGTGCCCAGTGGCAGCCACGTGAAGGGCACCACCCTGGGACCAGTCTCCCGGGCGGGCCAGCCTGTTTGCCCCCCGTTGCCAGGGTACTTGCCCAGCCCTGGGCACCTGCCCAGACTGGCCTCGCTGCCCGGGCCGGGAGGCTGAGGGGTGGCGGAGGAACCTGAGCCGTGTGGCACCAGTGTTGAGTTAGCTCTCCACTGCCCAGTCTCCCTCTCCAGGGACCCCTGCACTCTGGGCATGTTCCCCCATTCCCTGCCCTGCTGTACTCTGCCCCCACCCAATGCCCTACCCCATGCCCTGCCCTTAACCCCCTGCCCTACTGTGCCCCTATTCTGCCCTGCCCACATCCTGCTCCGCCCCCTGCCCATGCCCTACTCTGCCTTGCCTTGTTCTGCCCCTACTCTGCTGTTCCCACCCCCTGCCCTGCCCTGCCGTGCCCTGCCCCTGCCCACCCTCCCCTGCCCTGCCCCTGCCCCGCCCTGCCCTGCCCCTGCCCACCCTGCTCTACCCCATGCCCTGCCCTGCCCTGCCCTGCCCTGCCCCTGCCCACCCTGCTCTACCCCCTGCCCTGCTGTGCCAGAGTTAATGAGCTCGGGTTGCCTAGTGACTGTGTCTGTGCTCAGTAATACGGGATTAGCAATTCCCCTGTCCTTCGCCTGTGTCAAGGGCACCTGTTCCCCAACAACGCTCCGACGTTTAACCCTTTGTCACCCCCGCACAGCCTTCACAAATCCTCCTTGTGAAACCACAACACATCCTTCTAGTTTAGTTTAGAGATACAGCACGGAAACAGCCCACCGACCGGCGATCGCCCCGTACACTAGCACTATCCTACACACACACACTAGGGACAATTTACAATGTTTCCCAAAGCTGTATGACTTTGGAGTGTGGGAGGAAACCGAAGCACCTGGAGAAAACCCACCCGATCACAGGGAGAGCGTACAACTCCGTACAGACAGCTCCCGTAGTCAGGATTGAACCTGGGTCTCTGGCGCTGTGAGGCAGCAACATCCTCGTCAGCCCAGAACACATTCACTGAAAGTAAAGACATTCCCACTGTGAGGTTAATGAGCCAGTGAGAGGTTGCTGGCTGCCCGCTGTACAACATGCTGCTTCACCAGGCGTGTACCGTGGGAGGCAGGCGTGTGTGACTGGATGAATCCTTCCTGACTGTAACGTGGCAGGTTCATCATCAGTAACCCGTCAAAGGTTAGGGGGGAGTGCAGGAGAATGGCGTTGATGGATCAGCCACAGTCGAATGGTGGAGTGAATGGCCTGATTCTGCTCCAATGTCAACTTCTTATGGTCTACACAGACTCAAAACTGTTCCCGCGGGTGTAACGGTGGTGGAGGCTGGAAGAGTGTAATAGTGAGTGGGGGAGGACTGTGCCTGGGGCAGAAGTACATCAGGGGAGACTGTCAGGGGCGGGGGTGGTGGGCAGGAGGCAGTGGGCATCAAGGCCTGTGCTGTGAGTGGTTGTGCTGCCCCTTGCCTTGGCGACACCCTGCACACACGGCACCAGCTCCCAGCCCCGCCGAGCCCAGGCCCATCTCCACAAGCAGTCGTCTCCGTAACCAATGTTTCAAAGAACAAGAAGGTTTCATGCAGTTGCCGTTAGCCGCTCCCTCCAGCGGGACGGGGTGTGTGTGGGGTGTGTGTGTGTGTGTGTGTGGTGTGTGTGTGGTGTGTGTGTGTGTGTGTGTGTGGGGTGTGTGTGTGTGTGTGTGTGTGTGTGTGTGTGTGTGTGTGTGTGGAGTGTGTGTGTGTGTGTGTGTGTGTGGGTTGTGTGTGTGTGTGTGTGTGTTGGGCGCGGGGTGTGGGGGTATGTGAGTTGTATGGTGTGTGTAAGGTGTGTGTGGTGTGTGTGGGTGTGCTTGGGTGTGTGGTGTGTGTGTGAGTGTGTGTGTGCGTGATGTGTGTGTGCGTTGCTGGGTTGTGGTGCATTGGGGTTGGGGTTGTGGTGTGTTGTGTGCATGTGGTGGTGTGTGGGTGTGTCAGTGTGTGTGTGGTGTGTGTGGGGTGTGTGTGTGGGGGGTGTGTGTGTGTGGGGGGTGTGTTTTGGGTGTGTATTTGAGGGGTGTGTGGTGTGGTGTGTGTGGTGGGGTGTGTTGTGGGGCGTTGTTTGTGGGGTGTGTGTGGGGGGTGTGTGTCTGTGTGTGTGTGTGTAGGGCTGTGTGTGGGTGTGTGTGTCGGATGTTGGTGTGTGTTGTGGGTGTGTGTGGGTGGGTGCGTGAGGGTGTGTGTGTGTGGGGGGTGTGTGTGTGGGGTGTGTGTGCGTGTATGTGTTGTGTGCGTTATTATGTATGTGTGTGAGTGCCTGTGTGACGTGCGTGTGTGGGGTGTGTATGGGTAGATTACTAGGGTGTGTGTTGTGGCGTGTGGTGTGTGGAGTGTGTGTGGGGTTGTGTGTGTGTGGGCTGTGCAGTGTAGTGTGGGGTGTGTGTTGTGGTGTGAATGTGTGCTGTGTGGAGTGTTTGTGTGGGGTGTGTGTGCGTGTATGTGTGGGCTGTGCTGTGTGAGTGGGGGTGTGTGGATTGTGTTGTGTAGCGTGTGTGGTGTGGGCAACTATATCATCTATTTGTGTGCGGTGGTGTGCGTGTATAAATTTAATATATATGTATGTGCGTGTATGTGTGTGAGTGCCTGTGTGTATATTTTATATATATTTAATTTATATTATCCTTCCGCCCCCCACCGCGCCCCCCCAAACACATCCTCCCTATACTATATAATTTGTGATGTGGGTGCGTTGTGCGGGTTGTGTATGGGGTGTGTGTGGCGATATGTGTAGTGTGTGTGGGTGAGCAAGTGTGGTTTGGGCTGTGCGTGTGTCGTGTGTGTAGTTTAACAAGTGTTAGTCGCAGATGTGTTTGTGTGTGGGGTGTGGGTATAGTAGAGAATGTGTGGGGTTGTGGGGCGGGGCTACTGTGCTTCAGTTTGGGTGTGTGTGTATCATGCCAGGACCCAGTGTGTGTGGCAGACGAACACACGTCCGTCGCACGACCCTCATCCCCATCCCCACCACCCACCACCCCTGTAGCCGTGGACAGCTCCCCCCGCTCGCCCGGTCTCCGTCGCCTCGCCTGTGGCTGTGGGTGTGAGTGTGTGTGTGTGTGTGTGTGCCCTGTGTGTGGCCTCTGGTCCTGTGTGTGTGTGGGGTGTGTGCGTGTGGGATGTGTGTGGGTGTGTGTGTGTGTGAGGGCCGGGGTCGTGTGTGTGGGTGTGTGTGGTGGGGTGTGTGTGTTGTGTGGTGTGTGGTGGGGGCGTGTGTGTGGTGTGTGCGTGTGGGTGTGGTGTGTGGGGTGTGGTGTGTGTGTGTGCGTGCGTGTGTGTGTGTGTGTGTGTGTGAGTGGGTGTGTGTGTGTGTGTGGGGTGTGTGCGTGTGTGTGCGTGTGGGGTGTGTGTGTGTGCGTGCGGTGGGTGCGTCGTGGGTGTGTTGTGTGTGTGTGCGTGTGTGTGTGGGAGCTTGTGGGTGTGTGTGTGTGTGGGGTGTGTGTGTGCAAGTGCGTGTGCGTGTGTGTGGGTGTGTGTGTGTGTGCGTGCGTGTGTGTGTGCCTGTGTGTGCGTGTGTGGGGGTGTGTATGGGATGTGTGTGTGTGGCGTAGTGGTGTGTGGGGGTGGTAATGGATGTGTGGGGTGCGTGTGTGTGGGGATGTGCTCGTGCTCGCGAGTGTGTGTGTGTGTGTGCGTGTGTGGGGTGTGTGTGTGTGGCATGTGTGTGTGAGGTGTGTGTGGGGTGCGTCTGTGCGTGCGTGCGTTTGCTTGTGCGTGTGCGGGGTGTTGTGGGGGTGTGTGTGGGAGTGTGCGGGGTGTTGTTGTGTGTGATGTGTGTGTGTGTGGGGGTGTGTGTGGGGTGTGACTTGCGCGTGCGTGTGCGTGTGTGCGTGCGTGGTGTGTGTGCGTGTATGTATGTGTGTTCGTGTTGTGTGTGGTGTTGCGTGTGCGTGTGCGTGTGCTTGTGCGTGTGGGGTGTGTTTGTTTGTGTGAAGTGCGCGTGTGCGTGTGTGTGTGCGTATGCGTGTGCGTGTTGTGTTGTGTGGGCGTGTGTGTGTGTGTAGCGTGCGTGCGTGCAAGTGTGTGTTTGTGTGCGTGTGTGTGTGCTTGTGCGTGCGTGCGTGCGTGCATTGTGTGTGCGTGCGCGTGTGTGTGTGTTTGTGCGTTACTAGTGTTGGTGTTGCGTGAGTGCGTGTGTGCTGTGCGCGCTGTGTGCTTGTGCGTGTGTGCGGTGCGATCTGTGTGTGGAGTTTGCCCCGTATTGCGTGTGTGTGTGTGTTCTTGGTGTTGTGCAATGTGTGTGAGTGTGCGCAGTGTGCGTGCGTGTGTGTGCGGTGTGTGATTTTGCGTGTGTGTGTGTGTGCGTGTGTGCATGATGTGTGCGTGTGCGTGTGCGAGCGTGCCTGCATGCGTCGCGTGTGTGTGTGTGAGTGATTGCGTGCGTGTGTGTGTGTGTGCGTGGGTGTGTGCGTGCGTGCCTGCTTGTGCGTGCGTGTGTGTGTGCTGTGTGTGATTTGTGTGCGTGCGTGTTTGTGTGCGTGTGGGTGCGTGTGTGTGTGCGTGCGTGTGTGCGTGCGTTGTGTGTGTGCGTGCGACTGTCATGTGCGTGCGTGTGTGTGCGTGCAGTGTTGTGCGTGCATGCGTGAGACGTGCTGTGCGTGCGTGTGCGTGCGTGTGTGCATGTGTATGTGTGTGCATGCGTGCGGTGTGTTTGCGTGGTGCGTGCGTGTGCTGTGTGCGTGTGTGCATGCAACTGTATGTGTGGCGTGAGTGTGTGGCTTCCGAAACGTGCGTGCGGTGGTGTGCGTGTGCGTGTGTGCATGTGTGTTTTCGTGCGTGAGTGGCTTCCGTACGTGCGTGCGTGTGTGTGCGTGTTGTGTGTGCGTGATTGTGCGTCGTGCGGCGTGTGTGCGTGCGCGTTTTGTGTGTGTGCTTGTGCATGTGCGTGTGTGTGGGGAGTGTGCGTGTGTGTGTGTGCGTGTGTGTGGCGTGTGTGTGAGTGTGCGTGTGTTGCGTGCGTGTGTGTGTAGTGCGTGTGTGTGTGAATGTGTCGTGCGTGTGTGTGCGTGCCTGCTTGCGTGCGTGTGTGTGTGTGTGATTGCGTGCGTGCGTGTGTTGCGTGGGTGGGTGCGTGCGTGTGTGTGTGTGCGTTGTGCGTGTGTGCGTGCAGTGTGTGTGCGTGTGTTTGTTGTGCATGTGCCGGGTGTGTGCGTGCGTGTGGTGTGTGTGCGTGTGCGTGCCGTAGTGCGCGTGTGTGCGTGTGTGTGCATGTGTATGTATTTGTGTGGTGTGTGTGTGTGTGCTAGTAGTGCGTGTGCGTGTGCGTGTGCGTGCGTGTGTGCGTGCGTTGCGTGTTGTGTGCGTGTGCTTGCGTACGTGCGTGCGTGTGTGTGTGCGTGTTGTGTGTGCGTGTGTGCGTTGCGTGCGTGTGTGCGTCTTGTGTGTGCTTACGTGGCGTGCGTGTGTGTGTGTACGGGGTGCGCGTGACGTATTGCTGTGTGCGTTCCTGAGTGTGTGTGCGTGCGTGTGTGCGTGTGTGTGGTGTGTGTGTGTGCGCACTGGTGCGTGTGTGTGTGCGTATGCGTGTGCGTGTGTGTTTGTGTTGTGTGTGCGTGCGTGTGTGCATGCAGTAGCGCGTGTGTGTGTGTGCTTGTGCGTGTGTGCGTGCGTGCGCGTGTGTGTGGAGTGTGCGTGTGTGTGTGCTTGTGTGTGCATGTGTGTGTGCGTGTGCTGTGCGTGTGTGTGCAACATCTGCGTGTGCGTGTGCGTGTGTGTGCGTGTTTGTGTGTGTGCGTGCGTGCCTGCTTGCGTGCGTGTGTGTGTGGTGTGTGATTGTGTGCGTGGGTGTGTGCGTGTGTGTCGCGTGCGTGCGTGTGTGTGCGTGCGTGTGTGTGCGTGCGTGTGTGTGCGTGTGTGTGTAAATGCGTGTGTGTGCGTGTGTGTGTGCGATTTGCGAGTTGTGTGTTTGTGTGTCGTGTGTGCGTGTGTGTGTGTGTGTGTGTGTGCGTGTGTGTGTGTGTGCGTGTGTGTGTGTGTGCGTGTGTGTGCGTTTGTGCGTGTGCGCTGTGCGTGTGTGCATGCGTGTGCATGCGTGTGTGTTGCGTAGTGCGTGTGTGGCCGTGTGTGCATGTGTATGTATGTGTGGGTGTGTTGTGGGTGTGTGTGTGTGTGTTGCGTGTGTGCTGTGGGGTGTGTGTGCGTGGGTGCGCGTGTGTGCATGTGTGTTGTGTACGTCGCGTGCGTGCGTTGTCGTGTGTGCGTGTGTGTGTGGGATGTGTGTGTATGGGTACGTGCGTTCGTGAGTGTGCGTGTGCGTGTGCATGTTCGTGTGCGTGCGTGCGTGTGCGTGTGCGTGTGGGGTGTGCGGGCGTGTGTGTGTGCTCTTGCGTACGTGCGTGCTGGTAAGTTGAACATGTGAGTGTGTGCGTGTGTGCGTGCGTGCGAAAGTGTGTGCGTGTGTGCTTGCTTGCTGTGCGTGAGCGGTGTGTGTTGTGGCGTCGTGATGCGCGTTGTTGTGTGTGCGTGCCTGCTTGTGTGTGGCGTGTGCCTGCGTGTGTGTGTGTGTGTGTTGTGCGTGTGTGCGTGTGTGTCCTGTTGTGTGTGTGTGCGTGCTTGTGTGCGTGCGTGTGCGTGTGCGTGTGTGCGTGTGTTGCGTGCCGTGCGCGTTGTGCGTTAGTGCGTGTGCGCGTGCCGCGTGTGTGTGTGTGTAGTGTGTGCGCTGTGGAGTGTGATGTGTGTGTGTGTGTGTGTGTAGTGTGTGTGTGGGGCTGGTTGTGTTGTGTGTGTGGTGTGTGTGTGGTGTGTGGTGTGTGTGTGAGGGCGCGGGGTGTGGGTATGGTTGTATGGGTACTGTGTGTGTGTGTGGTTGTGTGTGGTGTGTGGATGGGTGTGAGTAGTTGTGTTTCGTGGTGGTTGTGCGTGTGCGTGCAGGGGTGTTGGTGTGGGTTGTGGGGTGTGTGTGCGTGTGCTGTGTGCGATTCTGCTGTGGGGTGTCGTGTGTGGGGTGTGTGTGTGTAGGGGGTGTGTGTGTGTGGGGGGTGTGTGTGTGTGTGTTTGTCGTGTGGTGTGTAGTGTGTGGGGGGGGTGTTTGTGGGAGGTGTGTGATGGGGGTGTGTGTGTCTGTGATGTGTGTGTAGTGGCTGTAGTTGCGTGGGTAGTGTGTGTCGGATGTTGGTGTGTGTTGTGGGTTTGTGTGTGGGTGGGTGCGTGGGAGTGTGTGTGTGTGTGTGGGGTGTATGAAGTGTGTGGGGTTGTGTGTGCGTGTATGTGATGTGTGCGTGTATGTGTGTGAGTGCCTGTGTTGTGCGTCGCGTGTGTGGTGTGAGTGTGTGCTGGTGTTGTATGGGGTGTGTGTGTGGGTATATTTTGATGTGGTGTGTTGGGGTGTGTGTGTGTGGGTGCTGTGTGATGTGTGTGTGGGGTGTGTGTTTGTGTATATGTGGGTAAGTGTGTGTGTGTGTGGTGTGTGTGTTGTGTGGAGGTGTTTGTGTGTGGGGTGTGTGTGTGATGTGTTGCTGTGTGTGGTGTGTGTGTGTGTGTGTGTGTGGTGTGTGTGTGGTGTGGGGTGTGTGTGATGGGGTTGTGTGGTTTGGGGGTTGTGTGTGGGGTGTGTGCGTGTGTGGGGTGTGTGTTTTGGGGTGTGTGTGTGATGGGTGTGGTGACTGGGTGTGGAGTGTGTGTGTTGTGTGGCGTGTGGTGTGTATGTGGTGTGAGCGTGTGTTGTGTGTGTGTGTGGGTTTTGTGTGCGTGTGGGTTGTGTGTGGGGGGAGTGTGTGTGTTGTGTGTGTGTGTGGGTGTGTGTGTGTGGGGGGTGTGTGTGTGTGTTGGTGTGTGTGGGGCGTGTGGGTGTGCGTGTGGGTTGTGTGTGTGGGGTATGTGTGTGTGTGGGTAGGTGTGTGGGGGTTGTGTGTGCTTGTGCGTGTGCATGTGGCGCGTGTGCGTGTTGCGTTCGTGTGTGGTGCTGTGCGTGTGGCGTGTTGAATGCGTGTGTATGTGTGTGCGTGTGTGTGTGTGCGTGTGCGTGTTGCGTGGGGTGGTGCGTGCGTTGTGTGTGCTTGCGTACGTTTGTGTGCTGTGTGCGTATGGTAGTGCGTGTATGTGTGCGTGTGTTGTGTGCGCTGTGTGCTTGCGTGCTTGCGTGCTGTGACTGTGTGTGTGTGTGTGCGTGGTTGTGCGCGGTTGCGTGTGTGTGCGTGCCCTTGCGTGTGTGTGCGTGCCCCTGGCGTTTGTGTGTGTTTTGTTGTGTGTGTGCGTGTGTGTGGTAGTGTGCGTGTGTGCGTGTGTGTCTGTGTGTGATGTGTCGTGGTGCGTTTGCGTTCGTGCGTGATGTGCCCGTGTGTTGGTGCGCTGTGCGCGTGTGTGCGTGTGTGTGCGGGTTGCAGTTGGTGTTGCGTGCTGTGTGTGTGTGCGTGCGTGTGGGTGCTCGTGCGTGGTGCGTTGTTATC
>CM069150.1:735211-798879 GCA_035221665.1 Okamejei kenojei | reverse complement strand
TGTGGGCGGGGGCGCCCCCCCGCCCCCCCCCCCGTTCTGTTGCCAGTGGAGGTTTTGCTTACTCCATCAAGTCTGTTCACTGTGTTTGGTGGTAGGTGGATAGACATATGAAAGAGTATATAGTGACCCAAAAATAATCCATGGTAGTGGAGGGTTCCAATTTTGATTTTTCTGGATGTACGTTAAACCTCTATGTTGTGGCTGATACCTCAGCCAAATGTTGCCAGCTCCAATTTTACCTACAATGAGAATATCTCAAGGTAAGCATGCGAATGGTTATGTTTCTTTAAGTATGCTAAGCTTGTTTTAATAAATTTGTAATAGGTCTGGGTGCTGTTTGACAACCATTGGATAAGGCATTACTGCCTTGCTGTCCAATCCAGATAAATTCAGGTATTTACGATGGACCGGTTGTGTGACAAACGTGGTCTAATTTTGATAATGGGGCATACTGAAAGGAAGTATTTAGTTCGGTCAAAACTGTAATTGGTTTCGGGAAACACCATTCTTTTTTTTTTTTTAGTTTTTTATAAATATATTTGATTCGAAAACTATTGAATTCTCTGATTGTTTTCTCGATCCTTTGTGTTAGTCTTATCAGTTCAGCATGGCATGCTGTTCTCTCTTTTTGTGTCGTTTGAAACTTCTGCTAGGCGTATGCTGGATGGGGACGGTAGTTCTGGATACAAATTCAATTTTGTAATTCCTGAAATACTTCCGAGTATGTAAAAGTTCAGAGGTAAAAGTGCAGCACACTGATGAAACAAAGTGCAACCGTCCCAAACTTTAATGAATCGACATGCTATGTTTTTTAGACTACCAGACCCACATAACCTCATGGTTACCGGTGTTGTGTGGGTGTCTCCGCAGTTGTTTCTTTCTGGTATTGTGGTTGCTGCGTTGTGGGGTTGGCGCGGTTTTCATGAAGGCCGGGCTGGGCCAGGGTCTGAAAGACCGGCTGTAGGTGGGCCGGCCTTCGAGCTTTCAACCACCAGATGGGTCTTCCATAGCACCGATGTCTGGTGGGGTGTGTAGGGGTGCTGCCGTGTTGATAGTGGGTTTTAGAGGTGCTTGGCACTTGATCAGGCCTATAGCCTGGCTTCATAATGCAGGTCTTTCACCTGCTTCGGACGCCCCCCCCCCCCCCCCCCCCCCCTTTTTCCCCCCCCCCCCCCCCCCATGTGTTTTTTGGGAGGTCCCCAACAGCAATTTTGGCGACCTGTGTGTACTTGTCTTGCATAATCCGCACTTCTTGATGATGCTCTTCCTGTAACTGTAAATCTCCACTGAGTATTACACAGTCTGCTAGAGCATCTAGTAACTCTTCAGGCAAATCAACCCCATCGTTTGTCCTGGTATGCTGTGATTTAGCAGCAGCAGTTTCCTCTGGTGCTTCACCTCTGCTCCTTTTAGGATGGGCTCTGTTGGCCCCAGATGGGGTCATAGACGGCTGGTACTTTAAGAGAAAATGGAGTATTCTCTGGAGGCAATGTACTTCCCAGCCATAAGTTAATGCTTGACTCCTGTAGCTGGTTTGTAGCCATGTATTTTTTACTGGCTTGCAAGCTTTGTATAGGCAGTCCTTCTTGAGTTGATACAGAAGTGTCCCACAATTTCTGCTGCTCTTCTTCTGGGCACCCTCAAGTTGTCTGTTCAAGCCATTGCCCTTCTTCAGGTCAGCCAGCTCTGACCCTATGGCTCCCTGCGAAGAGGGTGAGACATTTGGCAGTCTTGGAAGGATGCTGCCGTGGGTTCTGCGAGGAAGACCCATGTGACTCGCCCCTGCATATGCAGGTCACGTGGAGCACTGCCTCCCCACCCGCTTCCGCGGGATGACGCCCGCCGTCCCTATCCGGGAATGGGGTGTCTTCTGGTCCGGACCAGCCGAGTCATCGGACCTGTCCGACTTCCGGGTGGTTTTGCCGCCGCCAGCGGAGCACCTGGCCCCCCGGTCTGTAGCGGCGAGAAGCCGGCAGCTGCTGGCAGCACCTGCAGATCTGGAGAGAGGGCTCGCTGCTGGCTGCTGCCACCGCAGCGGTATCTGCTGCTGCTCATCCCCTGCGCGGACTACATGGCAATCCTCGCTTCCTCCGTTCGCAAATGAAAAAACAACGAGCTCGCATACGCTCACCAGAAAAGGTAGGACTTACTTCCGTAATTTTCAAAAATTCGCGCTGAGGAGCGGCGCTCCTCCCGACTTGTCGCTTTCGCAATGCGTTCGACGATAGATTCGCGCAGGGTGCTGGCGGGGTCTTACGTTGTCACTCACGTGACTCCGAAGTAAAATCTCTGATTTCTTCCTGCCTTTCTTAAAAAGTAAAAATGTAAAATGGATTACAACTAGATGCTTGTTGTCTGGAAAGCCCTACTTCTGTGCTGCAGTGATCTTTGATTAAATGACTATGAAGTGTTTTTGACATTAATATAAGTAATTAACTAGAATTGAATTGCTCAAAATAAAGGCGGTGGAACTCAGCAGGTCAGGCAGAGTTTCCATAGAGAGTATAGTATGGACAGAGGAATTCCTTCAGGGACTGATTGAGTTGAGGGGTTATATCTGGTAGATGGAGGTGAAGAAAAGGGTGGGCAAGAACTTGGATGTGATAGGTGGAGCCAGGTAAGGAGGGTTTGATTGGGCAGATGGGTCAGGGGGACGAGGTGGGTGGAGATTAAAAACCATGGCTGGAAGGTGATGAGTGAAGACAAAAGGATGAAAAACTGGTTGTAATCTGATAAGAAAAAACATGAGGAGTGAAACGTTGAAACGAGATGGGAGAGATAGCAGGCTGAAGGGGGATGGGGGGGGGACTGGAGTAGAGAGAGCATGGGTGATGAGTAGATGGTGGAGCTGGAGGAGGGAAGGAACAGATGCAAGGATAGGGGTGGGGAGTGAAAAGAAGAGTTGTTTATGAGGAGGGGGTGATGGAGAAGCTGGATAAATAAATAGGAGGAGGAGGGGATTTAGATGTAACTGGAGAATTCAAGGTTCATCCATTGGTTGTAGGTTGTACAGCAAAGACTACCCAAGTGAAACATGAGGGCGGGGGGGGAGGTGGGGGGGGGGTGGGGGGGGGGAGGGGGGGTGGGGGGTAGGGGGTGGGGGCGGGGGGGGGGGGGGGGGGCATGTTGAGTTGTGTGTGGCCTCACTGGCAGGAGGAGGGAGGGAGAGACAGGACAGTATGGGAAGGGGAAGGGGAGCTCAAGCTGGCCCTGTTGGACGGATCATGGCGTGGTCATTTGCTGAGTATCTTGGCCATTGATTCCATCCATATCTCACTTGTATTTCAACATTGGGGCAGAATTCAGTTACAGGCATTTCTAGCAACACATCAGCAGCACCTATGCAAATACAAATAACCCACAAAGATATCTAAAATAATTGAAGGATATTTAATTATCAACTGTACTTACTGTGTACTAGTGTATTCGTCTGGGATAGAAGCCTGTTTTTCTACTCCACAGCTGCTGCCTGGCGTGCTGAGTTCCTCAGCTACTATCCTTATTTTTGCCTGACATGCTGTGTGTTTCCAGGCATCTGTTTTCATTTTTGTTATTCATTATTTTCTTTAGAAGACAATAGATCATATGAGAAAACCATTCAGTGTGTGCAATCTGGACTACAGCAGGAGCAGTGAAATGGTGCCGTTTGGGAAGCAACCTGCCATTCTAAGGGGAGGGGTGGTGAAAATGCAGAGAGAGGAGAAGTGACCCAAAGTTTACATTCTGAAGCCCATCGACAAACGGAACCACAATAAACTGGCTAATATAATCACACATTCCGTAGATAGCTTAATGTCTATAAGTGGGAGATCAATGAGAACTTTAGATTCAATTGATGTAATTTGATGATGAAAATTAAAGCATAAGATTTAAATTTGCATAGCATTTTTCACATCTTTCACAGTCAATAACGTACTTTGGAGAACATTTGTTGTTTTGTTGACAGCCCTTGAACAGCGATGAGATTAATTAGCGCGATAATGGAGAGGAAGGAGGAGGGAGTGGGTCGTTATTAGCCACTGCACTGGGAGCAGTGTGATATACATATCTGAATAGAAAGCAACTGTGCCAACTTTGTCTGAAAGTAATGTTAGACCGTTGGCATTGGATGTGAACTGGAATTGATCTTGGCGCACACATCTCTATCATCATGACGACTGCCCTTTTGTACCTGCATTAATTTGCCTGTCTCAGTTTATGGAACTTCCATTACCTCCAGGCGATTATTCTAAACGTGGCCAACCTCCCACATTGTTTGAAAAGTTCTTTGCTCTTCCTTCTCCTGCCTTCACATCCTTTGCTTAAGCCAGTTTAATTTTAAAAAACACAATGTCCTGGAGGAACTCACGGGAGTCTGGTTGCAACTGTGAAGGGAGTGGACCGAAAATGACTTGTGTCATGATCTTTCTTCAGACTGATGGAATTGGATGGAGAAAGTTGGAAAAGAGAGATGTGGGTATTCATAAACAACTATGGCTTTGTGGCTTTCGTTAATCCATGACTGCTTTCCCTTAGGCGTTGCCAAAGATCGGCCCCCTGGCCACTCCCTCTTCTCTATCTCCAATCAGGCAAGAGGTATAGAAGTGTGAAAAGTGTGAAACCTCTGGATTCAGGGACATTTCTTCCCAGCTGATATCAGGCAACTGAGCACATTTTTCCTAACAACAGCTAGAGAACTGTCCTAAGCTACTATCGACCTCATTGGAGACCCTAGGGACTATCTTTGATCGGACTTTACTGAAACTTTATCTTGCACTAAACGTTATTCAAGTTATTCCCTTAATCATGTATCTGTACACTGTTTGATGGCTCGATTGTAAAAAAAAAAACAAAAAAAAAAAAAAAAAAATTATGTGTTGTCTTTCTGCTGACTGGTTAAGGCGCAATAAAAGCTTTCACTGTACCTTGGTAATCTGACAATAAAAACTAAACTTAAACTTAGGACATAAGTTGGGTCCTTTAAAATGGCCCTGCGAGCCACCCCTCACTCACTGAGCACGTGAAACTGCGTGTTTCGGCTTCCTTGAGCAAAGAACAATCTGGTGGAGAAATTCAGCCACTTTGGGGTTGTTGGGGGGGGAAGGAACTTTTGACGTTTCAGATGTCCTGGTGCGGTAGCAATTCCTACGCTTCCCACCCCACCCAGATGCTGCTTGACCCTCTATGGATGGGGGTTTTTTTACCTAGGTGCACAGTATTTGAGAACTCATGATATCACAGATGATCTCTTTATCATATCCATCCCTTCCCCATCATTGCTACACGATCCCATCCCTTTGCTCAAGATTCCAACATCTGCAGTCCTTTTGGTCAGAAGTAGCGGTACTACCATATAACAATTACAGCACGGAGAACAGGCCCTCTCGGCCCTTCCAGTCCGTGCGACCAAACTACTGAACTTGTAAAGGGTCTTTCACTGCTGCAGCCCACCAAATTACAACTATCAATAATCAATCTTTCTAATCATTCCAGCACATCATACACTAAACTGATATAGACATTGACCATAGCTGAAATATCTTACTCCCAACCATTCTTTTAAACTAAACCTTCAAAACACATGTTACGAGCTGAGTATTCATTACTGGGCAAAAAGGTAGAAGTTAACCTGGGCTGCTGAATCTGTTCACGTCATCCCCCAAATATGTGAGAAAACTTCACCTTGTATCATTTCCACACTGTTGAGAAAACCTTGTGCTACCAACTCCTCAAACCTCCAATCCTTCTTCCTTCTTGTATATAATCTTGTTTCTCAGTGCCACCACACACTGGCCCAAAGTTATTGGAAATTAAATGAATTTGTTTACTTGTACTGTAAGAGTAAATACTCATGAAACAAATAATTTTATAGGCAAAGCAGTTTACGAGCTGGAACAGTGTGGCATTGTTTGTAATACAGCTGCTGATGAAATGACTCATTCATGTTAATATTAATATTTAATGACCTGATCTTGCTCTTTGTAACATTTTTACAATTCCAAACTACTTCTTAGAGAAGGAATTACCTAGTTTATTTGATCCTTAGGAGAAGTGTAGAAAGTATTTGAAGCTAAGTATTTCTGCTGTCTTTACACTTTAGCTATGGTTTTCATTAAATGCCAATATCTTAATTGCTTAAAAGCCAATATCAATAACAGTGATCCTGATTCAGACCATCGGCAATGCTCATCTTATTTACTAATGAGAAGGAAATCTGCCTTCATTCCCAGGTTTGGGCTCCATGTGACCCTAGACCCATAGCAACATGCTTGAGCGCTATCTGCCCGACGGAATGATCTAAGAGCCACGCAGTTTGGGGAACAATTCAGTGGGTTCTATGCGTACAGATGAGGCTTAGCAACTGAGATTGTTGGGGTCTCTTGCTGAATAGACTGTTTCATGAACCATGAACTGTTCTGCTCACTGTTATTCCTTGCTCCACCATTTGTGTTACCTTCTTATCTTCTATTCTCAATCTGCATTTTTTCAATGTGTGTCTATTAAATTACCAAAAGATCCTGTGAACCAGCACTACTGAAAATATGTTAATTCAAATGCAATGATTTTGTATCTTCAGTAAGGACTGTGCATATTAGCCCAAGTAGTACTTCACTGTAAGTGCAGGCCTTCCCTTACAGGGGAGAAGAAACATGATGCAAGATGCTCTAACTTAATTTTTAAGTTCATTATTAACAGTTAACCTGGCAAAAGAGTCACTTGTTGAAACTGCCTTGGCAATAATCCAAGATGCAGTATCCATTTGGGAAAAGGGCCACTAGGGGCCTCATTTAAAGTGGGTCCATCTGCTTTGTAACAGCCTGAACTGACCTCAGATGTTGTCATAACATCAGGGTACCATTAGTACCCTTGGTGTGTTGTGATGTTTGGCGTGCTGACAGGAGTCTGAATGAGTGGCGGGGCAGAAGGTTGTACACAAATAACCAATCAAAATAATACAAAATTAGGCTATCGATCAAATCATTTCTTGTTTGAGCATTAAAGTTATTGGGTTTTTTTTTTTCCTGCTTCATGACTATCTGATGTGAGTCATGCCAGTGGTGATAGAATCAGTGATTCGGGATACAGAATTGTATGTGGTGAATTCAAAAGCCATGGCATTGTCTGTACCTGTGGCCAATACAGCAGTTGCATTCAATGGCAGTCCAGTGTGGCTGACGGTAATGTTTAGTCATGATTATTGCCTCAATGTGAAAGCTTCGCCCTCCAGAAATATTTCAGAGTCTTCATGGTCCTGTACTCCGATCTGCTACCTGTGCTGCAGAGAATGGTTAAAAAACAGCCAATGAAGTAAAGCTCAGATGGTGATTGGAAATAAAACACTCGTGCACACTATTCAACGTGGCCAGCAAGTGCAGTGAGCTAAAGTTCACCTGCCCTGTGAATGGGTAAGAACCGATGGTGATGTCTGCTAACTCACTGACACAGGCTTCAGTTTGCTTGAAAGTCTTGCCCATCGCACGCAGGCTCACTAACAAAAACTACACAATTGACATCATCAAACTCATTGGTCAACCGACGAGTCTGAAATCTCTGGAGTGTGGGCAAATCAAAGTTGTGATCTGAATCACAGATGCTTCTTATACAAGTCACAATCATGCAGAGGAGCTGTCTAATAACTGCTCAGACAAAATCATAGGATATGATGAGAAGGCTAGATCGCATGAGATCCAAGGAGAGATAGCAGAATGAATAGAAAATTGGCTTCATGGAAGGAAGCAGAGGGTGATGATGGAAGGCAGCTTGTTGGATTGGAGGCCTGCGACCAGTGGTGTGCCTCAGGGTTGGGTGTTGGGCCCATTACTGTTTGTCATCTATATCAATGATTGGATGAGTAATATACATGGCAAGATTAGTAAGTTTGCAAAAGTGGGTGGTTTTGCAGATAGAGAAGATGGACTGTGAACAATTGCAGCAGGATCTGGATCGATTGGCCAGGTGGGCTGAGGATATCATTGTGAAAATTTAATACAGAGGACAAGTGAGGTGTTGCATTTTGGGAAGTCTATCATAGGCACGACCCACGCAGTGAATGGTAGAGCTCTGGAGAGTGTTGTCGAGCAGAGGGATCTAGCAGTGCAGGTTCCTTGAAGGTGGAGTCACAATAGACAATAGACAATCGGTGCAGGAGTAGGCCATTCGGCTCTTCGAGGCCAGCACCGCCATTCAATGTGAACATGGCTGATCATCCCCAATCAGTACGCCGTTTCTGCCTTCTCCCCATATCCCCTGACTCCGCTATTTTTAAGAGCCCTATCTAGCTCTCTCTCTGAAAGCATCCAGAGAACCTGTCTCCACCACCCTTGAGGCAGAGAATTCCACAGACCCTGTTACCCTGAGGGGTAACTTTTTCACACAAAGGGTGGTGGGTGTATGAAACAAGCTGCCAGAGGAAGTAGCTGAGGCTGGGACTATCCCAACGTTTAAGAAACTGTTACACATGTACATGGATAGGCCAAGTTTGGAGGGATATGTGCCAAACAGGGGCAGCTGGGACTAATGTAGCTGGGACATTGGGCTGTGTGGGCAGGTTGGGCTGAAGGGCCTAGTTTCCACGCTGTATAACTATGACTCTTATAGGATGAACCCTTGGATTCTTCTACACAAAATGTTAGTACTTGGTTTCTGACTTTCTTTGTATTTGCTTTGCTGATCTGCACACATAAATTCCTGCTGGTTCTGGAAGGATAAAATACAAACAGTAAATACTAGAAATAGTCAGTGGGTCAGGCTACATTTGTCAGAACTCATGATGAAAGGTCATTGACCTGAAATGTTAATGACCATTCTCACTCCACAGTATCCGCCAGACGTTTGGTATTTCCACAACTCAACCTGCGGGTCAATGGTGAAACAGATGCATTCACCACAAAGGCTACTAGTATCAGGGGTGGATTGCTAGTCCCAAAGCTCAATAGGATCCTGTTCCTTTGAACTGCGGAGAGCAATCTATTCTGCGATAAGACATGAGATCACAGCAATAGTGGTCCTTGGTCCACACTTTTTCACCCCACCAGCATCCACATCAACCACCAACATTTCTGCAGCTCCAATGCGATCTCCCACCAGTCACATCTGCCACAACTTCTTCTCCACATCACCTACCAGCCTCTATCACACCCCTCTCATCCTCCCCCCCCACACCTCACCACCTAGGATGCTTACTTGCAATCTTTCCTCTTTCTCCCTTAGTCCTGATGCAGAATACCAAAAATGTTGAAAACTATACTTTTAACTCCACAGAAAGCCAGACCCCTGCATCCTGCATCCACAATCTCTTCTTCTGTTCATGGCGGCAGGGTTTCAGTTACTCTCCTAAAGAGAATAAGTTAATCAGACCTGGAAAGATAAGACTCAATCCTGAGCCAACATTTGGTTTTATATGTTGGCAATGGAGCTCCTGTAGGAGCCTGGGAAAGGTCTGGGACTCTGCTGGCTCAGGTTACCCAACTTCCTACCTGAGGCAGATTTGGTTAGGGCAACATGGCCTTGACAGGTGGCCTCTGCACTTTGACTTGGCCCTCCTGAAACCAGCTTCTTTATACCTGCTCTGGCAGGCAATTGACCAATGTACTGAACAAGAAGTGGAGTTGTAAAGATGGTGCCCAGTTAAACCAGTTTCTGACAAAGGACCTGGTGTGAAGGGGTTCTCTCTCCACAGACGCTACTTGGCATGGTGAGTGTTGCCAGCATTCTCTGATTTTAGTTCTGATTTTCAGTATCTGCAGTTTTTGAAGTTCTCTCTCCCTGCCAAACCCACTCAATCTGCACAAAAATAAGGCAGCATTGCAAACTAGTGTACAGTGGCTTGCAAAAGTATTCATACCCTTTGACCTTTTAAGAAAAGCATCCCCACAGAAAGATGCTGCCACCACCATGTTTCAAAGTGGGGATGGTGTGTTCAGGGTGATGTGCAGTGTTAGTTTTCCGCCACACATAGCGTTTTGCATTTAGGCCAAAAACTTCAATTTTGGTCTCATCAGACCAGAGCACCTTCCTTCACATGTTTGCTGTGTCCCTCACACGGCTTGTGGCAAACTGCAAATGGGATTTCTTATGGCTTTGTTTCAACAATGGCTTTCTTCTTGCCACTCTTCCATAAAACCCCGATTTGTGGAGTGTATGACTAATAGTTGTCCTGTGGACAGATTCTCCCACCTGAGCTGTGGATCTCTGCAGCTCCTCCAGAGTTACCATCGGCCTCTTGGCTGCTTCTCTGATCAATGCTCTCCTTGCCCGGCCTGTCAGTTTAGGTGGATGGCCATGTCTTGGTAGGTTTGCAGTTGTGCCATACTCTTTCCATTTTCGGATAATGGATTGAACAGTGCTCCGTGAGATGTTCAAAGCTTGGGATTTTTTTTATAATCTAACCCTGCTTTAAACTTCTCCACAACTTTATCCCTGACCTATCTGGTGTGTTCCTTGGGCTTCACGATGCCCAAGGAACATTGTTTGTTCTCTAACTAACCTCTAAGACCAGCACAGAACAGCTGTATTTATACTGAGAGTAGATTACACATAAGTGGATTCTATTTACTAATTAGGTAACTTCTGAAGGCAATTGGTTGCACTGGATTTTATTTAGGGGTATCAGAATAAAGGGGGCTGAATACTTTTGCATGGCACACTTTTCAGTTTTTTATTTATAAAAAAACTTAAAAACCATGTATCATTTTCCTTCCACTTCACAATTATGCGCCACTTTGTGTTGGTGTATCACATAAAATCCCAATAAAATACATTTACATTTGTGGTTGTAATGTGACAAAATGTGGAAAAGCTCAAGGGGTATGAATACTTTTGCAAGCCACTGTATCAGTAGCTTTGTGAAGCTTGCAAACTTTATGTTAAATTGCTTCAGTGAAGATAATCACCACAATAGTTCCAAAACAATGAAGGTACTACAGCCATGTTAGACATTGCCAAGATAGATCACAGCAGGAATTTCTAGTTTGCAAAGGTACAAATTGCTGACAATATCAGCCTTTTAATAACCACATCTGTGTGCTGGAAATCCTAATCTTAGCTTGTCTTTTATCTAAAGCATGTCCAGGTGCTGGTGAACTCAGCCAGAGAAAACATTAATGTTGCTATGGTTTCCAGTCAAGCATTTTCTTGTTCCCAATAAAATGGGTTTCCATGGAGCGCACTTGTCCAGGTTGAAAATGAGGCTGAACTCTGCTGTTACTAAGAGTAAGATTTATGTGCACAGAGAATCCCTTCAGGGAAACAGCTGCTGTTGCCACATTGTAAAACAACATTTTAAACATGAAGCCAATGTTAGTTCAAGACAGAAAAACAATATTGGTAAATGTCAAAGAGGTTCCTTTTTGAATAGTATTCACAGTTCTGCTTGTATTTGATACAGCAGCAACAGCAGAAATTGGAGAGGTCTGTTTGTTGTTTCCTTGCACAATGTTTCAGATGATAATTTCCAGCCACTTTTGGATTGAAAGGACTTAAAAATCAGACGCTGGAAACAAACAGAATTGCTGCTGCCTTTCACTGCAAATTATTATCGTGCAGCTGCATGCTTTGTTGTGGTGGCATTATAGCATACAGTTGGGTATTTTGGTCTCACCGTAACAGCAGCACTAAATCTGCTGACACTGCTCTATAACTGCCGTTGATGAAATGGCCAGATTGACTTTCGCCACGACCCTACCCTCACTCACCCCAGTCCACCCACACTTTCACCCCTATCCCAACATCCCTGTAACCTTGTACCTTAGGTTGTATTTGGAGGACAAGGCCGTGTTCTGGTGCTATGCTGATCCAGTTTGAAACTTGCAGCATGATATGCAAATATGTTTAAATTAAGATATGAAAACCAGATTGTAAGTTTAAATGTAGAAACAAGGAACTGCAGATGCTGGTTTACAAAAAAAGGACACAAAATGCTGGAGTAACTCAGTGGGCCAGGCAGCAACTCTGGAGAACTTTGAACAAGGGACCCAACCAGAGACTCCCACCGATCCTGAAGAAGGGTCTCGACCCGAAACGTCGCCTATCTCCTTAGATGCTGCTGCACCCGCTGAGTTTCTCCAGCTTTTTGTGTACCCACCGATCAATGATGTTCTCATGAGACATTGAGTTAGTTCAGCGCTGCATCGTACATTGTACATTTTCTCCTCTGTTTTTATTCCAAATAAATTGGCTATGAAAGGGTTTAAAAGCAAATTAAATCAATCATGCTCAATTTCCTTGGATCAATTTGCTAATGTAACTTTTGATACATATTTGGAATCAACTAATGAACTGACCTGCAGAAGGATTTTTTTTCATCAAATTTAATGGGATGAAAAGAATTAAATTGGAATGACATAGAGCACAACAAATCCAAGTGCTTTTAGAAACATAGAAAATAGGTGCAGGAGGAGGCCATTCGGCCCTTCGAGCCAGCACCGACATTCAATATGATCATGGCTGATCGTCCGCTATCAATAACCCGTGCCTGCCTTCTCCCCATATCCCTTGACTCCACTAGCCCCTAGAGCTCTATCCAACTCTCTCTTAAATCCATGCTTTTGGTGAGCTTCAATTGATACTTTAATCTATTAGTTGCCTTTATCACCACTAATAGAGAGGGAAATCCTAGCTGAGCACACCTCAACTAATGAAAACTGCGAGAGGTGATTGGTCTGGAATTAATCTTGGCTGGGTCTAATCCCTTCTTCAGACTGCTGATATGGGGCTATAACTGGATACAGTGTTTCATCAGATGCAGATTCCATCTCTGAGCTCAGCTCCAAAACTGGACAATCATTAGACAAAATGTGTAAGAAGGAACTCAGATGCTGGTTTAAACTGCAGATAGACACGAAACGCTTGAGTAACTCAGCGGGACAGGTAGTTTCTCTGGAGAGAAGGAATGGGTGACATTTTGGGTCGAGACCCTTCTTCATTAGATAAAAGCAGGAGTGCTTTCCTCCTTCCTGTCGTGCTACTCAGCCACCTCCTGCAGGCAGTGACCCACTGGACATGTACTCGATTCTCACTAGTCTGTTGCTGGACGGCAGGAGCTCAGAGAATGGGGTATGTGGCTTGGAACAGTTGTTAGTGTATATAAGGGTGTAGTGGGACACATGAAAATTAGGTCGCAACTTCATCCATCAGCACCTCAAGTGCTGCACTGGAAAATCTGTGATAATCACAACTTCCATATGCTGCAAAGGCAGATTCAAAGCTGTTGGGCTGAGCCCAAGCATCTCTACCAGCTCCAAGTGGCATCCAGTCCCAAAACTGAAATGTACTTAACAGTACCAAGGCTGGCACTGGCAAGTCATTCTAACCATGATAAAAACAGGCTCGGATGAATCCCATGCATGTCCTGAGTTCATTTCAACCGTATCCAATTCCCATCCCCCTGATGTGAATTCCAGGTTCTGGAAAAAAGATAGGTAAACGTTTGTTTGGTAATTAATCTGGCATATACAATGTGCAGAGAGAATGGAATGTTAGATATGCCACTTATATTCTTTCCCCAATCTAGTCATGTCTATTTCTATGTTGGTAAAATTCTGCAAGTCCTACTTTGCAGTTTATTCTGGTCACAGGTCCAGTTGTTCTGACTCACTCATCAATATGTGTCAACAGCAGCTCTGATTGTGGAATGACTGCAACTTGAGTCTCACTCAGTTATTAATCTTTATTGAGAGTTAGCAAAATGTTTCTATGCAGAAACCAAATGGTTTTGAATCAGAATAATATAATTTCTGTGCCATATGGCAATGTCAACTTCTTGATATGAGGAAATATAATTTCAGTAAGTTATTACTCTTGCGTTTTTCTTCCATTTCCTCCCCACCTCAAATTTCTGGGTTGCAGATAAGCTCTGATTTAAAAGATGGGGATGCAAATGAGCTTGTTCTCTTCCATTTCTGCCAATGCGAAAATCAAAGTGGCTTCCCTGCCACACACCCACACCATTCATCCTATTTTCTCTTGGATAATTTGGCCCTGCTGAACTCCTCACCATGTTGCAGTTAAATCAGGAATGAAACACAGCGAAGAAACTTGGCTGTTACTTCATGTCCTTCCTCACTGTATCTAATATGTCTTTCACTTATTGCCCATTCCTTTTTGTCCTTGAACTGCCAACGTCCTTTTCGTGATGATGCTTACCCAGTGCTGTTGGGGAGGAAGTTCCAGGACTTATATCCAGTGACAATGAAGGACCAACGATATATTTCTAAGTCAGATGTACCTGTGGCCCTTGACGATGGTAGTAGAGATAGTGGTCTGTAAGAGCAGCTTAGGCCTTTGATAGACGGCTCACAAAGCATAGGTGGAAGAGTTTTTGAATATTGTTGGAACTCATCCAGGAGACTAATCCATTGCACGTGCCTTGTTATATAATAGTCACCAGTAGGCAAAAACATGAGTTAGAAGCCACAGAATGTAGGATTATCACAGGTTATAAGTGAATTAATGTTATTTGAAAGTATTGTTGATGGCAATTAGATTGTTTTTTGTGAAGAGGACATACTTGGAGGATTGTCCACATTGTAATTAGTTGCTAGTGCTTTAAAAAAGATGCAACAGCTTCACTGTTGGTATGTCAGAGGGGACTCTCTTAAACTACTACCAGTTTACAGTACAACGGGTCCCACTTAGTCTAGTAAACCTTAAACACAAGGGTTTCACACATCAACTATCTTCAAGTTGCTACTTGTGCATAATGTACCGCTTGTGTCCCTTGTCGTAGAGGTTATCTGAAGTTATACTTATTTAAATGATTTTTCAGATGTAGAATTTCTCTTCCACACTTTCTCACAATTAATCCTATAGAGGAACCAGGGAGATGCAGGCAGGTGCCATTCTAGTACACTTGTTTGGAGATTTGGTACAGGCTATCTATCAAATCTTATCTGATGAATATATGATAGTTAAATACCATTTTTAACAATTTATTGTAACTATCTTCTTAGAAAGGAATAAAGGGCTAATTGTGTGGATACAGACACTGAATTGTGTCTGGAATCTGAACATTGAAAATTCAGTGGTTTTACTACATTTCAGACACATTAAAAATCTTCCTGGATGAAAGTGTAAAAAAACAACTTAATCTATTTTTTAGTATTTGTTAACCAAAGATGTTATCATCTCAGATTGAAAATGAACTATTGACCCAACATGAATTAGAATAAAGGGGAAGCCATTTTTAAGACAGAGGTGAGAAAAAACTTTTTCACCCAGAGAGTTGTGAATTTGTGGAATTCCCTGCCACTGAGGGCAGTGGAGGCCAAGTCAGTGGATGGATTTAAGAGAGAGTTGGATAGAGCTCTAGGGGCTAGTGGAATCAAGGAATATGGGGAGAAGGCAGGTACGGGGACGGTGATTGGAGATGATCAGCCATGATCACAACTAATGGCGGTGCTGGCTCGAAGGGCTGAATGGCCTCCTCCTACGCCTGTTTTTTTATTTTTTTATGTTTTTATGACTGTTGTATCCAGGACACTACTAATGTGTGTGGAGCATTTCCCAACTTCACTACAGAAAAGTTCCAGAGAGTAGTTAGAGAAGATATAGTCCATACTAGACTAAGTGGGACCTGTTGGGTCCCATGTTCACACGGGAGGGCTGGTCCCCCGATGCAATATTCCACCTCTCCACCAATTCCAATATTGGTGGCCAGTGGGGGGGGGGGGGGTGGGGTTCTGGAGCGCTGGTATGGGTGTTGTGGGCTGAATTGAATTGGTCTCCAGAGGGCTAGTAAGGACATTGTGGGACAAATGGATTCTTGGGGTTGCAGCTCAGTCCCTCAAACATGATGTGCTGGCAGCTCACTCACGGCTGGTGGGCTGACAGTTGACTCATGGCTATTCCTTGAAATTCCATTGCAAGCAAGGTGCAAGGCCACCAAATTCAAATCCATTTTTCTACCATTTCAAGCAGGGTACAAGACCACCAAATTAAAGTGCAGTTTCATACCACTTCAAGCGGGGTGCAAGGCCACCAAATTCAAGTGTAGATTCAAACCATTTCAAGCAGGGTGCAAGGCCCTATCAAATTCAAGTGCAGTTCATACCATTTCAAGCAGGGTGCAAGGCCACCAAATTCAAATGCAATTTCATACCATTTCATGCAGGGTGCAAGGCCACCACATTCAAATGCAGTTTCAGACCATTTCAAGCAGGGTGAAACCACAATAAAACCACCATAAGACCACACTCACAGTTCAGTAGACATTCAGTGTGTTCAGTTGATTCACAGCTCAGACAGAGTCGTGACCTCTCCCTCCCCCATCATGCAGAGACTGAGCCACACACGCATTTCTGGGTTTTATAATCCCTCCCCCTCCCACATGAAAAGGTGTGGCCTTCATGGCATGATTGACAGCAGAGAGATTCTCAACATTTTTTAAACACTAATAACACTTTTATTTTTAATTAATGGGAAGAATCCTCTGCACCTGATGAGCGAAGGGGAACTGAGTAAGATGGTCAAAAATCACAGCCGTAAGCAGTAGCGTTTTATCTAAAATCAATAAACATGCAAACAGGAATTTGTCAAGTTTAGACCAAGCAACCATTAGCAGTGCCTTTTATTTCAACCCAAAACCCCCAAGCATCCATTTGCAGTGCCTTTTACTTCAACCCAAAACCCCCAAGCAAACAGCTTGTAATGGAGCAGACCAGAGAAAAGGCAATTCTGGATTTAGTGTTGTCCAATGAACCAGATATGATAAGAGAACTCAAGGTAAAGGAACGCTTGGAGGTAGTGATCACAATATGATTAGTTTTAATCTGCAATTTGAGAAGGAGAACGTTAAATCGGAAGTGGCAGTTGAACAAAGGGGACTATGAAGGCATGAGAGGGGAGCTGGCCAAGGTAGACTGGAAAGGGATCCAAGCAGGAATGACGGTGGAACAGCAATGGCAGGAATTTCTGGGCATAATCCGGAAGACACAGGATCATTTCATTCCAAAAAGGAAGAAAGACTATAAGGGGAGTAGGAGGCAACCGTGGCTGACAAGGGTAGTTAGGGATAGAATAAAACCAAAAGAAAAGATGAACACACAGCAAAGAGTAGTCGGAAGCCAGAGGATTGGGAAACTTTCATAGGACAACAGAAGGAAACAAAACGGGCAATACGGACTGAAAAGATGAAGTACGAGGTGAAGCTGGCTAGGAATATAAAGAAGGACAGTAAAAGCGTCTTTAGATATGTTAAGGGAAAAAGAGTAGTAAAGTCAAATGTGGGTCCCTTGAAGGCAGACACGGGTGAAATTATTATGGGGAACAAGGAAATGGCAGAAGAGTTGAATAGGCACTTCGGATCTGTCTACACTAAGGAAAACACAAACAATCTCCCAGATGTACTGGAGGACCCAAGGGGATAGAGGAACTGAAATAAATTTTTATTAGGCGAGAAATAGTATTGGGTAGGCTAATGGGGCTGAAGGATGATAAATCCCCTGGGCCTGATGGTCTGCATCCCAGGGTCCTCAGGGAGGTGGCTCTAGAAATAGTGGATGCATTGGTGATAATTTTCCAATGTTCAATAGATTCAGGATCAGTTCCTGTGGATTGGAGGATAGCTAATGTTATCCCACTTTTCAAGAAAGGAGCGAGAGAGAAAACAGGGAATTACAGACCAGTTAGCCTGACTTCAGTGGTGGGAAAGATGCTGGAGTCAATTATTAACGAGGAAATAATGGGGCATTTGTATAGCACTAAAAGGATTAGTCCAAGTCAACATGGATTTATGAAAGGGAAATCATGCTTGACTAATCTTCTGGAATTTTTTGAAGATGTGACAAGTAAAATGGATGAAGTGGTGCCAGTGGATGTAGTGTATCTAGACTTTCAGAAAGCCTTTGATAAGGTCCCTGCACGGGAGACTGGTGACTAAAATTAAAGCACATGGTATTGGAAGTAGGGTGTTGACATGGATAGAACATTGGTTGGCAGACCGGAAGCAAAGAGTAGGAGTCAGCGGGTCCTTTTCAGAATGGCAGGCAGTGGCGAGTGGTGTGCCGCAAGGCTCGCTGTTGGGGCGCAACAGTTTACCATATATATTAATGATTTGGAAGAGGGAATTAGGAGCAACACTAGCAAGTTTGCGGATGACACAAAGCTGGGTGGCTGTGTGAACTGTGAAGAGGATGTTAGGAGGTTGCAGGGTGACCAGGACAGGTTGAGTGCGTGGGCAGATGCGTGGCAGATGCAGTATAATATAGATAAATGTGAGGTTATCCACTTAGGCGGCAAAAACAAGGGGGCATATTATTATCTCAATGGGGATAGGTTAGGTAAGGGGGAGTTACAACGAGACCTGGGTGTCCTTGTACACCGGTCACAGAAAGTTGGCGTGCAGGTACAGCAGGCAGTGAAGAAAGCTAATGGAATGTTGGCCTTCATAACAAGAGGATTTCAGTACAGGAGTAAAGAGGTTCTTCTGCAGTTGTATAGGGCTCTGGTGAGACCACATCTGGAGTATTGTGTACAGTTTTGGTCTCCTAATTTGAGGAAGGACATCCTTGTGATTGAGGCAGTGCATCGTAGGTTCACGAGATTGATCCCTGGGATGGCGGGACTGTCATATGAGGAAAGATTGAAAAGACTAGGCTTGCATCACTGAGTTTAGAAGGATGAGGGGAATTTCTTATAGAAACATATAAGATTATAAAAGGACAAGATGCAGGAAAAATGTTCCCAATGTTCGGCGAGTCCAGAATCAGGGGCCACAGTCTTAGAATAAAGGGGAGGTCATTTAAGACTGAGGTGAGAAAAAACTTTTTCACCCAGTTGTGAATTTATGGAATTCCCTGCCACAGAGGGCAGTGGAGGCCAAATCACTGGATGGATTTAAGAGAGAGTTAGATAGAGCTCTAGGGGCTGGTGGAATCAAGGGATATGGGGAGAAGACAGGCGCGGGTTATTGATAGGCGAAGATCAGCCAAGATCGCAATGAATGGTGGTGCTGGCTCGAAGGGCCGAATGGCCTCCTCCTGCACCTATTTTCTATGTTTCTATGTTTCTAACCATTTGCTTCGACCCAAAACCTCCAAGCAACCATTTGCAGTGCCTTTTACTTCAACCCAAAACCCCCAAACAATCATTTGCAGTGCCTTTCACTTCAAACCAAAGCCCCCAAACAACCATTTGCAGTGCCTTTTACTTCAACCCAAAACCCCCAAACAATCATTTGCAGTGCCTTTCACTTCAAACCAAAGCCCCCAAACAACCACTTGCAGTGCCTTTTACTTCAGCCCCAAACCCCCAAACAACTATTTGCAGTGTCGTTCACTTCAACCCAAACCCCACAGCAACCACTTGCAGTACCTTGCACTTGAACCCAAAACCACCAAACAACCATTTGCAGTGCCGTTCACTTCAACCCAAAGGCCCTAAGCAACTATATGCAGTGCCTTTGACTTCAACCCCAAACCCCCAAACAACTATTTGCAGTGGCTTTCACTTTAACCCCAAACCCCCAAACAACCATTTGTAGTGCCTTTCACTTCAACCCCAAACCCCCAAACATCAATTTGCAGTGCCTTTTACTTCATCCCAAAACCCCCAAGCAACCATCTGCAGTGCCTCTCACTTCAACCCAACACCCCCAAGCAACCATTTGCAGTGCATTTCACTTCAACCCCAAGCAACCATTTGCAGTGCCTTTCACTTCAACCGCAAACTCCCAAGCAACCATTTGCAGTGCCTTTTACTTCAAACCAAACCCCTTAGGCAACCATTTGCAGTGCCTTCTACTTCAACCCAAAACCCCCAAAGAACTATTTGCAGTGCCTTTCACTTCCACCCAAAACCCCCAAGCAACCATTTGCAGTACCTTTTACTTCAACCCAAAACCCCCAAGCAACCATTTGCAGTGCCTTTTACTTCAACCCAAAACCCCAAAGCAACCATTTGCAGTGCCTTTTACTTCAAACCAAACCCCCAAAAGCAACCATTTGCAGTGCCTTTTACTTCAACCCAAACCCCCTAAGCAACCATTTGCAGTGCCTTTTACTTCAACCCCAAACCCCCAAACAACCATTTGCAGTGCCTTTCACTTCAACCCCAAACAACCATTTGCAGTGCCTTTCACTTCAACCCAAAACCCCCAAATAACCATTTGCAGTGCCTTTCACTTCAACCCAAAGCCGCAAACAACCATTTGCAGTGCCTTTTACTTCAAAACAAAACCCACAAGCAACCATTTGCAGTGCTTTTTACTTCAACCAAAACCCCCAAAGGACCATTTGCAGTGCCTTTCACTTCAACCCCAAACCCCCAAACAACCATTTGCATTGCCTTTCACTTCAACCGCAAACAACCATTTGCACTGCCTTTTACTTGAACCCATAACCCCCAAGCAACCATTTGCAGAGACTTTTACTTCAACCCAAACCCCCCAAACAACCATTTGCAATGCCTTTCACTTCAACCCAAACACCCCAAACAACCATTTGCAGTGCCTTTCACTTCAACCCAAATCCCCCAAACAACCATTTGCAGTGCCTTTTACTTCAACCCAAAACCCCCAAACAACCAATTGGAGTGCTTTTTACTTCAACCCAAAACCCCCAAACAACCATTTTCAGTGCTTTTTACTTCAACCCAAACCCCCCCAAACAACCATTTGCAGTGCTTTTACTTCAAACCAACCATATTTTCATTTTCAAACCACATTAAGGACACTCAAGGTCAGTAAAACTACACTCACAGTTTAGTAGACATATTTTCAGTGTTATTCACAGCTCAGACTGACAGACGTGACCCTCTCGCTTCCTCCATCTTGCAGAGACTGACTGAGGCACAACATTTCCGGGTTTTATAGTTCCTCCCCCATCCCACAGGCAGGGGCAGCAGAGAGATTGTCAAAATGTTTTAAACATTAATAACTCTTTTATGTTTCAGTGATGGGAAAAATCCTCTGGTCCTAACTCAGTGGAGGGGCTCTGAGTGAGGTGGCCAAAAATGACGGCAGTAAGTGCCGGCGTTCTTTCAGAAATCATGAAACAGAAAGTCAGAAAGAGGTCAAGATCTTAGTTTCAGTAATATAGATTATCCACTATGTATACCAATATTTCACTCTTGCCTCTGAAAACGTAAGCTGGGTCCTGTCCCCTCAATGCGTGGTGGAGGGGGGGGGGGGGCGGCAGCCTCGGAGCAACATACACACAAACACACACTAACCCCCCCCGATATTATTATTCATTCGTTCCTTTTTCCCCATGCCCCACTCTATCCACTCACACATAGCCCCCTACTGCACAGGCGCGGCTGTTGAGGGAGGGGGGCAGAGGAGGGGGGTGGGTATAGGGGAGAAGGGGAGGGGGTAGAGAGGGAGAGGGAGAGGGACGGGGTAGAGGTTGAGGGGTAGGGGGGCGAGTGCCATCGCAGGGGAGGCTGGTCCCCAAACGCAATACTCCACCACTCACCAGGGAGGGTGGTATAGAGAGGGAGGGAGTGGGCAGAGATGGAGGGGGGTAGAGAGGGAGGAGGAGGGAGGTAGAGAGGGAGGGGGCAGGTGGGGTAGAGAAGGTGAGGGGGACTGGAGGTGGTAGAGGGAGAGGGAGGGGGAGGAGGTGGAGAGGTAGAGGGGAGGGGAGAGGGAGGGGGAGGGGAGTAGAGAGGGAGGGGAGTGGAGGGGGAGGGGATTAGAGAGGGAGTGGGTAGAGAGGGAGAGGGGGATGGGGTAGATAGGGATGGAATAGGGAGGGAGGGGGTAGAGAGGGAGGCGGTAGTGAGGGGGGTAGAGAGGGATGGGTGGTAAAGGGGGAGGGGTAAAAGAGGAGAGAATTAGAGAGGGAGGGGGAAGAGCGGGTGGATGAGGGGGTAGAGAGGTGGAGGAGTAGAGAGGGAGCTGAGTAGAGGGGGAGAAATGGTAGGGAGGATGGTAGAGTGGGAGGGAGGGTAGAGAGAGGAGGAGGAGAGGGTAGATAGGGAGAGGGGAGGGGTAGAGATTGAGGGCTGGGGGTTGTGACGTCACAGGGGAAGGCTGGTCCCTGAACGCAATACACGCCACTCACCCCATAGGTCCCAATACTCAGCACTCCCTAGAGAGGGAGGGGGGGCAGAGAGGGACGGGGGGTAAAGAGGGGTGAGAGATGGGGGTAGAGGGAGAGGGGGAGAGGGGTGGAGAGGGAGGGTGAGGGGGTAGGAGACAACACTTTGGAGAGGGAACATTGGAATCGGAGTGCTGGCAGTCAAGATAATGTGAATGAAAATAAAAAGTCTGCAGAGGCTGGAAATCTATCTATCTATCTATATCTATATATCTTCTATCTATCTATACATAACTAAAACTCTGATCATGTAATCTTCTGGTTTGGCGGTCTTTCTATTTACGCAAAAACAGTTTGCAATAGCATTACGATTTTTCGCCAGTTCACTCACCGTTCTCTTGTGCTGCGATTGTACCAAGTTTCGTTCCGATCAGTTGCATGTCGTAAAAGTTAGCAAGGGTTTAAAAATCTTTAAAATCGCGCGTGCGCAGATCGATCTCTTCTCCTACCAGTCAGCACCGTGTGGATTAGTCTCTTCTCCTGTCACTCCCCAGGACGGTCCGCCCCTTCCTGATCCATATAACAATTACAGCACGGAAACAGGCCCTCTCGGCCCTTCCAGTCCGTGCCGACCATTTGTTTTCCCCTAGTCCCATCTACCTGCACTCAGACCATACCCCTCCATTCCCTTCACGTCCATATACCTATCCACTTTACTCTTAAATGTTAAAATCGATCCTGCCTCCACCACTTCTGCTGGAAACTGATTCCACACAGCCACCACCCTCTGAGTAAAGAAGTTCCCCCTCACGTTACCCCGAAACCTCTGTCCCTTAATTCTCATGTCATGCCCTCTTGTTTGAATCTTCCCTACCCTCAATGGGAAAAACGTATCCACGTCAACTCTGTCTATCCCTTTCATCATTTTAAAGACCTCAATCAAGTCCCCCCTTAACCTTCTGCGCTCCAAAGAATAAAGACCTAACTTGTTCAACGTTTCTCTGTAACATAGTTGCTGGAACCCTGGCAACATTCTAGTAAATCTCCTCTGTACTCTCTCTATTTTGTTGATATCCTTCCTATAACTAGGCGACCAAAATTGTACAACCATACTCCAGAATTGGTCTTACCAATGCCTTGTACAATTTTAACATTACTTCCCTACTCCTATATTCAATGCTCTGATTTATAAAGGCCAGCACACCAAAGGCTTTCTTTACCACCCTATCTACATGCGATTCCACCTTCAGGGAACTATGCACAGTTATTCCTAGATCCCTCTGTTCCACAGCATTCCTCAATTCCCTACCATTTACCATGTACGTCCTATTTTGATTTGTCCTGCCAAGATGTAGCACTTCACACTTATCAGCATTAAACTCCATCTGCCATCTTTCAGCCCACTTTTCCAAATGGCCCAAATCTCTCTGTAGACTTTGAAAATCTACTTCATTATCCACAACACCACCTATCTTAGTATCATCTGCATACTTACTTATCCAATTTTCCACCCCATCATCCAGATCATTGATGTACATGACAAACAACAGTGGACCCAACACAGATCCCTGAGGCACCCCACTGGTCACCGGCTTCCAACCTGACAAACAGCCATTCACCATTACTCTCTGACATCTCCCATTCAGCCACTGTTGAATCCATCTTGCTACTCCGCCATTAACACCCAAAGATTGAACCTTCTTAACCAACCTTCCATGGGGAACCTTGTCAAAGGCCTTACTGAAATCCATATAGACAACATCCACTGCTTTACCCTCATCAATTTCCCTAGTTACCGCTTCAAAAAAATTCAAGAAGGTTTGTCAAACATGACCTTCCAGGCACAAATCCATGTTGACTGTTCCTGATCAGACCCTGTTTATCCAGATGCTTATATATATTATCTCTAAGTATCCTTTCCATTAATTTGCCCACCACTGACATCAACTAATAGGTCTATAATTGCTAGGTTTATTCTTTGAACCCTTTTTAAACAATGGAACAACATGCGCAGTTCGCCAATCCTCCGGCACTATTCCCGTTTCTAATGACATTTGAAATATTTCTGTCATAGCTCCTGCTATTTCTACACTAACTTCCCTCAATGTCCTAGGGAATATCCTGTCAGGACCTGGAGACTTATCCACTTTTATATTTTTCAAAAGTGTCAGTACTTCCTCCTCTTTGAATCTCATAGTTTCCATAGCTACTCTACTTTTTCCCCTTAACTCACCGAGTTCAATATCCTTCGGTGAATACCGAAGAAAAGAAATTGTTCAATATCTCCCCCATCTCTTTTGGCTCTGCAGATAGCTGTCCATTCTGGTTCTCTAATGGTCCAATCCATCGCATCTTTACTGGAGCTGAGGGGTTGCAGGTGGAGGTTTCCAACTGGACTTTCAGAGGGACCCAAAGCAGCCCAGCCCCAAGCAGCTCCGCCCCGCAAGCTCGCCCCGCCCCAAGCTGCAGCTTAGCGTCGGAGAACTGACCCAGCCCAGCCCAGAGTCGGGCACCCAGGCCCAGCCCAAGCCCCAAGCAGCAGCCTGCCCTCTACCCATGGCTCTTCCCCGTCTTTTCTCCAAGCTCACTCCCCCCACCCACACACCCCTCTCCCCTCACAACCCCCTTGCCCCCACAAAGCCCCGCCCACACAAACCCCCGCCAACACCCCCCCGTCCACACACACCCTGTCCACACACACCCTGTCCACACACCCCCCCACAAGTCCACCCACACACAGACACCCGCCCCCACAACCCCACCACCCCCACAACCCCCCCCCCCCGCACCCACAACCCCCCCCCACCCCCACAACTAGCCCCCACACACCCCCTCCCCCATTCACACACCCCTCCTCCCCCACAACCCCCCCCCGCACCCACAACCCCCCCCCACCCCCCACAACTAGCCCCCACACACCCCTCCCCCATTCACACACCGCTCCTCCCACAATTCCAGCGCCCACACACACCCACCACCCTGGAGTGAGTGCTCGGGGATGAGGGGAAATGAGCCGCACAATGCGCAGTTAGGGGCTATGGGTGAGTGGTGAGTGGTGGAATATTGTGTTGGGGAACAGGTTGTGTTGGGGGAACGGTGAGTGGTGGAATATTACGTTGGGGAATGGGTTGCATTGGGGTCCAGGCCTCCGTGTGACTGGGACCCAACGGGTCCCACTTAGTCTAATCTAAAATAAAAACAGATACTTTGCCAGGTCAGGCTGCATCAGTGGGAAGGAAAAGAGCTATTGTTGCACGCCAAAGACCCTTTGCTATTCTGTTCCAGGTTGTGTGAGGATTATAGTGGGGACGGTTGTGGAGAACATAATCAAATGTAAAAATGTTATAATTCTTCAATTAGTACACAAAATCATCCAAACAACTCAATTTAATTCGCAAAAACATTTCTTCTATGTGATTAATAAGATTTTATTCAAATTATTTAAAGTCACAGTCCAAAAACATATTGTTATTTCATCAGCAAATTATTGCAATGAGATCAAGATTACAAGGCATTACTACAAAATTAGTGGAGCATGGAATTCCCCAACTGTTGGATGCTACACAGATGCCAAATGTAGTGTCTTCACTCTCGAGTAACAGCTAACTTCTGGCCAGAGGAATGTCAGAAATATTTAGTATGCCTTGCTAGACTTAATTACTGCCTCAGCAGCCTAATTCTTCACTGCTGCTAATGGCTCTTTGCTGCTAGTGGAAATACACTTACCATAATGTTTTCTCAGCCATTGATCTAATTGGCTCAATCAAAATATTTATGTTGCATCAATTAAAAAGTAATATTTGCCTTGAAAAAAAATCATGTTTTTGTGCTCATTTATAGTTTTTTTTATTTGAATGGGAACTCAATATGAATTAATATTTGATTAGACCAGCATCAAATTTGCCACCCATGGCCAGTTGATAATTCTATTACAACATTTTGCTGACTGCATTCTTAATTATCAAGAACAGACTTAAAGTTAAGATTTAATTCATTTGTTTTAATGGACAACTGCTATCATGTAGATAGTTTAATGTTTAGCAGAATATAAACCACATTTGCCTACAATCCATGCTAGTGGAAATTTGTCATTGACACCATCAGGCCGGACCAGCCTGGCCAGGGATTTATCAGCCCTATTACGACTGGCCAAACAACATGGTTCATAGCAGGCACGTGCCGTCAGGGTAGGCAAGGTAGGCACTGCCTACCCTGACTAAAATTATAACATGGTAATAACTAAATATAAATAGTAAAGGCATGGGAGAATTATGCCTATGTAAGAGATCGATCTCTTAGGTAGGCATAATTCTCCATGCCTTTCATCCGCAGCGCTTGTAACACGGGAAGCTCGGTGCAGCCCACGTGTCGTCAGCGCAGCCTGAAGCCGTCAATGACAATCGGGGCTGAAGGCGGCAGAAATTCTGCCTTTGCAGCACTGTGCATGCGCATCGGTCTACTGCGCATGCGCAGAGCAAGTTTCTTGGCGGGGTTTTCAAATATGGTTTGTCAATATTTTAAGTGTATGTTAGGTAACAAAGAGAGAAGAATGGAGCTTGTGTACCAATAATGTGGTAAGTACATTTTGTGTTTATGTTTTTAAATACTGTATTACCGGCGGGTGGCTGAGCGGCCGCCGGGCCGGACAGCGGAACCAGCCGCCACCTTAGCTCCTTCTGCCGGACCCCGCTCACCTCTGGCAGCTCTCCATCTAAAAACATCTCTCCTGCCGCTTGCTAGCCTCACTCATGTCCTTAAATTCCGACAGCGCGATTGAGGTTACTCGTCTGTGGGAATTTAAGGATTTGCAGGAAGCCGCTGGCATGAGCGAAGTCGGCGAACGGCAGGTGACAGGTGTTCCAACGGAGAGCACTGCCAGAGGTGAGCGGGCCGGCAGAACGCGCTGAAGTGGCGGCCAGTTCTGCTGTTGGGTACCAGCGGCCGCTCGTTGCTACCCGAGCTGCTTCTATCACCGGCTACAGTGCGGGGGTTTCGTGCCCGGAGAGCTGCGGCTGCGGTGAGTGAGTACGTTTCTGGCATTATCCCCAACACCCTCCTTGTCAACACTCGTGTCCACCCCACAACTTTACCCCTGACACAGACTCTCCACACGCTGTGAAAGGAACTGTTCCCCCAATTGGTCTAGGACTAGGAAGCCTTGGGCAAACAGAAATGCTCCTGCACTTAATTTCTATGTTTCTATGTTTAACTTGAATGCAATATTTCTGCTTTAAATTGGATTAGCTATGAATAAGGTTAGGCTAACATAGAAACATAGAAAATAGGTGCAGGAGGAGGCCATTCGGCCCTTTGAGCCAGCACCGCCATTCATTGTGATCATGGCTGAACGTCCCCTATAATAACCCGTGCCTGCTTGTCCCCATATCCCTTGGCTCCACCAGCCCCTAGAGCTCTATCTAACTCTCTCTTAAATCCACCCAGTGACTTGGTCTTCACTGTCCTCTGTGGGGAGGGAATTCCACAAATTCACAACTCTCTGGGTGAAAAAGTTTTTTCTTACCTCAGTCTTAAATGGCTTCCCCTTTATTCTAAGACTGTGGCCCCTGGTTCTGGACTCGCCCAACATTGGGAACATTTTCCTGCATCTAGCTTGTCCAGTCCTTTTATAATTTTATATGTGTCTATAAGATCCCCCCTCATCTTTCTAAACTCCAGTGAATAAAAGCCTAGTCTTTTCAATCTGTTCATTGTTTCGCTATTTCCCATATTTGATAATTTCCCATGAAAAGTCAAACATATTGTCAAAAGTTGATAACAATCCATTACCCCCCCCCAACAAAAATTACAAGATCATTTGGTAACGCATGACTTATACAGACTGACATTGATTAGAATATATACTGCGCGTGCCAGATGAGGACAGGAACAAACAGTGACACAGAAAGGGGAGTGGCGGGGGGGTGGGGGGGGGGGGGGGGAGGGCGTAGGGGAGGGGGGGGGGATAACCCCTCCCATTGGTATGGAGCTTTTGCATTTTTCAGCTTGAAATTGTGCCGTCTGATGCATACTGTAGCAAGTCTTTTAACTTATTTTTTGGAATGTATGCGGGATAGTTTTCTAAACCAACATGTAGAGGAACCAACAAGAGAGCAGGGTATTCTAGACTGGGTATTGCGTAATGAGGAAGGGTTAGTTAGCAGCCTTGTTGTACGTGGCCCCTTGGGCAAGAGTGACCATAATATGGTTGAGTTCTTCATTAGGATGGAGAGTGATATTGCTAATTCAGAAACACGGGTCCTGAACTTAAAGAAAGGTAACTTTGAGGGTATGAGACGTGAATTGGCCAAGATGGACTGGCAATTGATTCTTGAATGGTTGACGGTGGATATGCAATGGAAGGCATTTAAAGACTGCATGGATGAACTACAACAATTGTTCATCCCAGTATGGCAAAAGAATAAATCAGGGAAGGTATCGCATTCGTTGATAACAAGGGAAATCAGGGATAGTATCAAAGCAAAAGATGAAGCATACAAATTAGCCAGAAGAAGCAGCCTACCAGGGGACTGGGAGAAATTCAGAGACCAACAGAGGAGGACAAAGGGGCTTAATAGGAAAGGGAAAATGGAGTATGAAAGAAAACTGGCAGGAAACATAAAAACTGACTGCAAACGTTTTTATCGATATGTGAAGTGCAAAAGATTAGTTAAAACAAATGTAGGTCCCTTGCAGTCAGAAACGGGTGAATTGATCATGGGGAATAAGGACATGGCAGACCAATTGAATAACTACTTTGGTTCTGTCTTCACTAAGGAAGACAAAAATAATTTGCCGGAAATAGCAGGGGATCGCGGGTCAAATGAGATGGAGGAACTGAGTGAAATCCAGGTTAGCCGAAAAGTGGTGTTAGGTAAATTGAATGGATTAAAGGCCGATAAATCCCCAGGGCCAGATAGGCTGCATCCCAGGGTACTTAAGGAAGTAGCCCCAGAAATAGCAGATGCCTAAGTGATAATTTTTCAAAACTCTTTAGATTCTGGAGTAGTTCCTGAGGATTGGAGGGTAGCTAATGTAACCCCACTTTTTAAAAAGGGAGGGAGAGAGAAAATGGGGAATTACAGACCAGTTAGTCTAACATCGGTAGTGGGGAAACTGCTAGAGTCAGTTATTAAAGATGAGATAGCAGCGCATTTGGAAAGTGGTGAAATCATTGGACAAAGTCAGCATGGATTTACGAAAGGTAAATCATGTCTGACGAATCTTATTGAATTTTTTGAGGATGTAACTAGTAGAGCGGATAAGGGAGAAGCAGTGGATGTGTTATAGCTGGACTTTCAGAAGGCTTTCGACAAAGTCCCACACAAGAGATTGGTATACAAACTTAAAGCACACGGTATTGGTGGTTCAGCATTGATGTGGATAGACAACTGGCTGGTAGACAGGAAGCAAAGAGTAGGAGTGAACGGGTCCTTTTCAGGATGGCAGACAATGACTAGTGGGGTGCTGCAACGCTCAGTGCTGGGACCCCAGCTATTTACAATATACATTAATGATTTGGACGAGGGAATTAAATGCAACATTTTGAAGCTTGCGGATGACACGAAGCTGGGGGGCAGTGTTAGCTATGAGGAGGATGCTAGGAGGCTGCAGGATGTCTTGGATAGACTGGGTGAGTGGGCAAATGCATGGCAGATGCAGTATAATGTGGATAAATGTGAGGTTATCCACTTTGGTGGCAAAAACAGGAAAGTAGACTATTATTTGAATGGTGACCGATCAGGAAAAGGGGAGATGCAACGAGACCTGGGTGTCATGGTACACCAGTTATTGAAAGTAGGCATGCAGGTGCAGCAGGCTGTGAAGAAAGTGAATGGTATGTTGGCATTCATAGCAAAAGGATTTGAGTACAAGAGCAGGGAGGTTCTACTGCAGTTGTACAGGGTCTTGGTGAGGCCACACCTGGAGTATTGCGTACAGTTTTGGTCTCCTAATCTGAGGAAAGATATTCTTGCCATAGAAGGAGTACAGAGAAGGTTCACCAGACTGATTCCTGGGATGGCACGACTTCCATATGAAGAAAGACTGGATAGACTTGGCTTGTACTCGCTGGAATTTAGAAGATTGAGGGGTGATCTCATAGAGACTTACAAAATTCTTAAGGGGTTGGACAGGCTAGATGCAGGAAGATTGTTCCCGATGTTGGGGAAGTCCAGGACAAGGGGTCACAGTTTAAGGATAAGAGAGAAGTCTTTTAGGACCGAGATGAGAAAATCGTTTTTCACACAGAGAGTGGTGAATCTGTGGAATTCTCTGCCACAGAAGGTAGTTGAGGCCAGTTTGTTGGCCATATTTAAGAGGGAGTTGGATGTGGCCCTTGTGGCTGAAGGGATCAGGGGTATGGAGAGAAGGCAGGTACAGGATACTGAGTTGGATGATCAGCCATGATCATATTGAATGGCGGTGCAGGCTCGAAGGGCCGAATGGCCTGCTCATGCACTTAATTTCTATGTTTCTATGTTTACACTTGAATGCAATATTTCTGCTTTAAATTTGATTAGCTATGAATAAGGTTAGGCTAACATAGAAACATAGAAAATAGGTGCAGAAGGAGGCCATTCGGCCCTTTGAGCCAGCACCGCCATTCATTCTGATCACGGCTGAACGTCCCCTATCAATAACCCGTGCCTGCCTTGTCCCCATATCCCTTGGCTCCACTAGCCCCTAGAGCTCTATCTAACTATCTTTTAAATCTAACTCTTTTAAATTACATTCCTAATTACATTCCACAATAGAGCCAGGCTCTGATCAATAGGTGCAGCACAAGAATGATCTTAGTGTATTCATGTAAGGAAATCAGATTATAATCAAGCATTTGGCCCATGTTGACCAACCTGGGTCTCACTGCACACCTGGTACTACTCCTGACCCTAACTCCAGTTGCATACCTTCTCTCATTCCTGACCCTGAGCCCAGCCTTACACCTGCCCCCCTATTCTACCCTGATCATAGCTGCTTAGGGTCCCAGTGCTGAACACTCCCCTGGTCCCAGCTTTGACTGCACACTTTGTACTATTCCAGACCTTGACTCTGGATGCACACTTGGCCTTGCTATTGGCCCCTCTGCACTGACAATCTATCTGGCCCACACATAAAGACCCATATCTGACCCCCTGGACTTAACCTATTACGTTCAAGTCCACAGATGCTTATCTAATGCAGTAATCTTTTATGGGGCACTTCACAGACCAAATTATGTATAACAACATTTGCCATTCCCAATTACTTTTACATTGAAGTGATCCAAGTGAAGTTTAAATGGCATCTGAAAACATAAAACCTCCGGAATGGATGATATTCATTACGTGGTTGGTTGGAGTCAGTATCAGCACAATTACTATATTAAACTTTGAATCTTCAGATGTCCTGGTTCAAGCTAAAACTAAAGACAAATAATAACCTCCTCACATATTCCCCTGCAAGTATCTCTGTTTCTCCTATAAAATATGCCCCTTCTTTGAACAAGTGCTTAAACATCACATCTGAATCAGTTTCCATCTGATTACACTCCTTGAGGATGTTCATCTACGTGTTCAATTAACAAAACAACAAGATTGGGGACATTTCTATTCAACTTGTCAAAGGAATTTTGGGGTGGGGGGGGGGGGGGGGGAGGGGGGGGGTAGGGTTAGAAATAGTCAGTGAGGTAAACAAACATAATAGTTGAGTGGCTTCCTTCCCAATATTTAACTGAAGGAAATAATGGGTTATCGGGGCTGTATGTTGTGACAGACAGCCAGACACCTTGCATGTCCTTTTAATATTACACTTATCCCATCCCCCTGGATATTCCAGCTAATAAACTAGGGTTTTGTCAACTAATTACAAATCAGGCTAATTACAAATCAATAGCATTAGCCAACTCCGAAACACGAAACGCTGAGCATTGGGATGCAGACATCATGGACAACTGACCTCAGTTCCCCGCTCTCATCTGGCAGTGCTCACTGTCTGAACCAGAGTCCACGGATCGTTTTTAAAAGTGGGAGGCTGAGCGATCACTGATCACTGGCCGTGGGGTTACCCAGCGGGGGAGTGGAGCAACCGTGTGGGGGAGGGTGTGGAAGGGGGGTGTCCGCCCTCCCATGGTAGGGACTTTTTGAAATTTGAAGTATTGTAGAAATATAATTTTACTTCGGAGTCACGTGAGTGACTACGTGAAGAGCCCGCCTCACGCTGGTAACGGCATGACGTCAACGCTGACGGCGAAAGGAGGAGCTGCGGTAAGGAGCAGCTCCTCGCAGCGGTCGGAACGGCCCGCAGGTAAGTGAAGTTACATCGGCGCGGTTTTGAAGTTACGCTGGATGGCTCCAGCATCGAAACTAAAAGTAAAAATTTAGACGTTAACGTGCTGATTGAGCACAGATAAATTTTAACAAAAATGGAGAAATCGGGAAAGAAGGTTTCGCGGGTGAAGAGAGCCTCCCGGGGTGAAAGTAAATATACGGGACGCGAAGCTAGAGTGGACCCGGTTCCGATACCGCTGGCCACTAATTTACCCGATATAGAATTTCCAGATTCTCCGGAAATTATAACCACGGAGGAAAATGCTCCTAAGAAATGCAAAAAGAAAACTGTGAGGCCCGTGGTTTTCTGATGATTCTGATTTTGAAAGACCTCCAGACAATAAAACTATGTGGCTAAAAATGGAGCATATGGAGAAAGTTCTCCAAACTATTATGAGACAAGGGTCACAGTACCCACATGAATCCCAAAAAATCCCTGAGGGGTTTGAATATGATGAATATGGCTGTGGGCCAAGTTGGGAATATGATACTCCAGACCCACGATTTGGGCTGGAAGAAGTCTCATGGGATAATATCCCGATGGAATTAGGGCTGCAGAAGGCAGACCCTGCTGAAGTTGAAATGGCTTTTGAAAGCACGCCACAAAGTAAAAAGAAAAGGCTTGATCTGCCTGGGATAGCACAAGTTTTTGCTATACCCGAAGGAAGTGGTGAGGCTATGGAAGAAAGCCTAGCTGCCAATATAAATTATATGGTATCTCACCAGCTTCATAATACTGTGATGAATGAATTATCAGAATTATATAAAGCACCAGGCAATTGTGCCTCATTGGAAGTGCCTACGGTGAATCCGATGGTATGGGCGTCTATGACTCCAAGTATGAGAGCCCAAGAAGTGAAATTTCAAAAGGTGCTAAAATTATTTTTCGGCTGCCATCACGGCATTTGGCAGGCAAATGGAGAATCTGGAAATGGACAAGATTCAAAAAGATACTTTGGGCTTATTGTGCAATTCGTTTTATGAGATCAATTGCATGAGGAAAATGGCGATTCGGCCCATATTTCACCCTAGATATGCAAGCCTGTGTCAAGAAAGTGGAGTTCAAGCTCCTGGGTATTTGTTTGGAGAAAATCTGCCGAAACAGCTGAAACAGCTGGATGAAGAAGCTAAATATTTTAGCACTATTAAGCCTTTTGTCTCTGGACAAAGAAAAGGGTTTTCGGCCCGAAGGGGTTTTGATTTTCGTTATAGAGGCAGAAATTTGTCACGAAAGTATTATCGTGCTGCACAGGCCAGTGCTTCCCTGCATTCGGGAAAGAGGAGACCATCACGCTCCTATGGAGAGGTATTAAAGACTTCTATCCTTAAAGAAACTGTGGATGAATCTCCAGTTGGAGGGAGATTGAAAAAATTTTATAATGCCTGGCTTAATATTACTTCTGATCGATTTATATTACAAGCAGTTTCAGGAGCTATTATTATTTTTAAAGAAGGGGTCAATCCTCCTGTACAGAATAAACCTGCTTATGCTTATGTGTTTTCTCCAGAAGAAAGAATGGAGATTAATGTGGAAATTGAACAAATTATCCGAAAAAGGGGTAATTGAAAAAACCTGTGAACATAAGCATCAATTTGTCTCTAATATATTTCGCAGAGATAAGAAAGATGGTGGTTGTAGAATTATTCTAGACCTTACAGATCTAAATAAGTTTGTAGAATACAAACATTTTAAGATGGAGACATTCAATACTGCAAAATATTTTGATTTCAGCAGGTTCTTATATGGCTAAGATTGATTTGAAAGACGCCTATTATTCTGTACCAATTCATTATCTTTTTCGGAGATACTTAAAGTTTTATTGGCAGGGGCAATTATGGCAGTTCAAAGCTTTACCAAATGGATTAAGTTCGGCTCCTAGACTCTTTACAAAACTGTTGAAACCAGTTTTAGCCCAATTAAGAGCACAGAAACACATTGTAATGGCTTATCTGGATGATATTCTGATTATTAACGATACTCAAGAGTCAGCTGAGCACTCAATTTCAGTTACTAAAGCTTTGTTTTAAAGAGCTTGGATTCTTAATTCATCCAATTAAATCCCAGCTGCAGCCAGTTCAATCAATTGATTTTCTGGGGTTTATAATTAACTCTCAGTGACTATGTTAGTTACTTTGCCAGCAAAGAAGACAAATGATATTTTGCAAATGTGTAATTACCTCATTCACAAACCTTATCCCTCCATCCGAGAAGTGGCAAAAGTCATTGGTACACTGGTGGCAGCATTTCCGGCAGTGGAATTTGGGCCATTACATTATCAAAATCTTCAAAGGGACAAAGTAAGGGCTCTTAAAGATAAGGCAGGTCACTTTGACAGACCTATGCAATTAACAAGGAAAGCAGTATTGGAATTGCAAATGGTGGGTTGAAAATGTCCCACAAGCTGCTAAGAAGATCATGATTAAACAGCCTGAAATGGTTTTACAAACAGATGCTAGTGCTCTCGGATGGGGGGCCACAGATTTATCTTCCAGTTGTGGAGGTAGATGGAAAACTGAAGAGCAAGTGTTTCTCCAAGAGTATGGTATTAACTATTTGGAGTTATTGGGGGCCTTTTATGGCTTAAAGCATATTGTTGTGCTAAACAAGGTCTGCATGTGTTAATACAATTAGACAATAAAACAGCTGTGGTTTACATTAATCACATGGGGGTTAGATCAGTATCATGTGATTGTCTGGTCAATGAGATATGGCAATGGTGTATTGGTCGGCAGATATGGATTTCAGCAAGCTATATTCCCAGTAAAGACAATGTGGTAGCAGATGGAAGGTCCAGGATTTTTTAAAGATAATACGGAATGGATGCTTAAGCCAGCAATATTTAAGAATATTGTTAGACGATTTGGGTTGCCAGAAATTGATTTGTTTGCATCCAGGCTTAATCATCAATTGCCTCATTATGTGTCTTGGGAACACGATCCGGACGCAGTTGCAGTAGATGCATTTTCATTACACTGGGGGAAAATGTTCTTTTATGCTTTTCCCACCATTTGCTCTGATCCAGAGATGCTTGAAGAAAATAGAGCAAGATTCAGCTTCCGGATTGTTGGTAGTGCCAAATTGGCCAACTCAACCTTGGTTCCCAGTTATGCTGAATATGATTAAAGAACCGTATATGCAGATTCCTAACTGTAGTGATATCTTGACTAATCCAGTAACAAATGAAGGTTACCCATTATATGCATATATGAATTTGTTAATCTGCAGGTTTTGACCAGACCACTACAGGAACTGGGATTGTCGGACCAAACTTGACAGTTATTGGCGCATCATGGCGAGATAGCACACAGAAACAATATATGACACATATTAAGAAATGGGAAGAATTTTGCACACAGTCAAATATTTCTGATGATTCTGTGAATGTTACTCATGTTTTGGAATTCCTTGCCAATTTGCACTTTGGCAACATTTAAGTTACAGTGCCATTAACACTGCACGCAGTGCCTTGTCGTCCTATTTAGGACTTATGACTGGTGAGAAATCAATTGGGTCGCATCCATTAATATCACGATTCATGAAAGGAATTTTTCACATGAATCCGCCAAAACCTAGATATACAGAGATTTGGGATGTGAGCATTGTACTTGCTCTACTTAGAGAATGGACTCCAATTGAAGGGTTGCCATTGGATAGGTTAACATTGAAATTGGTCATGTTAATGTCACTGGTCTCAGCCCAAAGAGTGCAAACTTTACAAATGTTGCGTTTAGACTGCATGCATGTGACTACAGATAACGTTGTATTCTATGTTTACGATCTGATCAAACAAAGTAGACCAGGGAGATCTGGAACAAAGGTAACCTTTCAAGCTTTTCATATTGAGCCTGCTTTGTGTGTGGTTAGACATTTGAACCAATATATTAAAGTTACGGACACTTTTCGAGGAAACGAAAAGACATTACTGCTTACGCACAAAAAGCCACACACAAAAGCTTCAGTTCAAACTATCTCAAAATGGTTGAAACAGGTGTTGGTTTTAGCGGGAGTAGACACTGATGTCTTCAAATCTCACTCCACCAGGGCGGCAGCTACGTCCGCGGCGAAGGGGCGGGACGTACCTCTCGAGCATATTTTAAAAATCGCAGGGTGGAGTAAAGAAGAAACTTTTTCAAAGTTCTACAACAAACCTGTTCACACTATGACAAGCTTTGGACACGCGGTGTTGGGAGCACTATAATCACCTGTTTTGTTTGCTATTAATTGCTATAATCAGTTGTGTAGTCACTGATATCTTTTGTCACTTGTAATCATTTTTCCCTCAAATATAAGGAGGGTATTATATGGTCTTTCAACCATTAAAAAATTTTAATTGTGAAAAGATCTAACATTTGTCTGCTTTCTCATGTATGTGTTTACTTAGCCGGACTGTCGTACGGATTAATTCTACGACATAAAAAACACAGAAAGCTTTAAAACTCTTCACGTAGTCACTCACGTGACTCCGAAGTAAAATAGTAAGATTAAACGAGAACTCACCTGTTCGAAGTTTGATCGTTATTTTACGAGGAGTTACGATGAGGGATTACGTGCCCTCCACTCCCACCCTCGTAAAATAAATGATCAAATGGTGGTTCTAAGTCTTTTATGAGCCTTACTATGTTACTCCGGCTTGGTGTTCTGTGTTTTTCATGCCGTTGCTTTGAAGTATGCCGTTACCAGCGTGAGGCGGGGCTCTTCACGTAATCCCTCATCGTAACTCCTCGTAAAATAACGATCAAACTTCGAACAGGTGAGTTCTCGTTTAATCTTACTATTTCAATGTTTTTTGTTTGAAGTATTTTTAAGAAGTAACTTTTTAAGGGGTAACTTTTTCCACACAAAGGGTGGTGGGTGTATGGAACATGCTGCCAGAGGAGGTAGTTGAGGCAGAGACTATCCCAACATTTAAGAAACAGTTAGACTGATACATGGATAGGAAAGGTTTGGAGGAATATGGACCAAAAGCAGGTAGTGTAGCTGGGACATGTTGGCGGGTGTCGGCAAATTGCGCTGAAGGGGGCTGTTTTCACACTGTATCACTCTATGACTACATAATACCTCCACCATGCATGAATGCTTCAAAATCAAGTGGTCGAGTTTTATTGTCATATACTCAAGCATGGAAACATAGAAAATAGGTGCAGGAATAGACCATTCGGCCCTTCGAGCCAGCACTGCCATTCAATATGATCATAGCTGTTCACCTAAAATCAGTACCTCTTTCCTGTTTTATCCCCATATCCCTAGATTTTGCTAGCCCCAAGAGCTAAATGTAACTCTCTCTTGAAAATATCCAGTGAATTGACCTCCACTGCCTTCTGTGGCAGAGAATTCCACAGATTCACAACTCTCTGCGTGAAGAAAGTTTATTCTCATCTTAGTCCTAACTGGCCTACCCTTTATTCTTAAACTGTGACCCCTGGTTCTGAACTTTCCCAACATCAGGAACATTTTTCCTGCAGTTACAGTAAGTAAAAATCTAGCAGGCAAGCAGGATGCTTTCTCCAACCACCCCCATTTGAAGGCCATTATCTTCCACCGTTTCTACCCAGTGCTTGGTACTTACTTCCAGCAGCCACTGGTTGTCCTCCAGGATGCACCGAGCCGCAGCCTGGTCCATGCCGGTCACCTGGGCGAATTCGGCACAGAGACTCTCACGGCAGCGGCGCAACGCTTCCGACGGCCCGGGACTCTTGCACAGAGGCTACTCCCCTGTGCCCTCTCCAGAGCCTGCACATCCTTCCTCAGATATGGGGCCCAACTTTGCTCACAGTACTCCATATGTGGCCTGACCAGCGCCTTATAGAGCCTCAGCATTACATCCCTCATTTGTATTCCAGTCCTCTTGATATACCGTGGCTTGCAAAAGTTTTCATACCCCTTGAACTTTTCCACATTTTGTCATGTTAAAACCACAAACGTAAATGTATTTTATTGGGATTTTATGTGATAGAGCAACACAAAGTAGCGCATAATTGTGAAGTGGAAGGAAAATGATACATTGTTTTCAAATTTTTTTACAAATAAAAAACTGAAAAGTGTGGCGTGCAAACGTATTCAGCCCCCTTTACTCTGATACCCCTAAATAATATCCAGTGCAACCAATTGCCTTCAGAAGTCACCTAATTAGTAAATAGAGTCCACTTGTATGTAATCTAATCTCAGTATAAATACAGCTGTTCTGTGAAGGCCTCAGAGGTTTGTTAGAGAACATTGGTGAACAAACAATGTTCCTTGGGCATCATGAAGCCCAAGGAACACACCAGACAGGTCAGGGATAAAGTTGTGGAGAAGTTTAAAGCAGGGTTAGGTTATAAAAAAATATCCCAAGCTTTGAACATCTCACGGAGCACTGTTCAATCCATCATCCGAAAATGGAAAGAGTATGGCACAACTGCAAACCTACCAAGACATGGCCGTCCACCTAAACTGACAGGCCGGGCAAGGAGAGCATTGATCAGAGAAGCAGCCAAGAGGCTCATGGTAACTCTGGGGAAGCTACAGAGATCCACAGCTCAGGTGGGAGAATCCGTCCACAGGACAACTATTTGTCATGCACTCCACAAATCGAGCCTTTATGGAAGAGTGGCAAGAAGAAAGCCATTGTTGAAACAAAGCCATAAGAAGTCTTGTTTGCAGTTTGCCACAAGCCATGTGAGGGACACAGCAAACATGTGGAGGAAGGTGCTCTGGTCTGATGAGACCAAAATTGAAGTTTTTGACCTAAATGCAAAACGCTATGTGTGGCAGAAAACTAACACTGCACATCACCCTGAACACACCATCCCCACTGTGTAACGTGGTGGTGGCAGCATCATGCTGTGGGGATGCTTTTCTTCAGCAGGGACAGGGAAGCTGGTCAGAGTTCTTGGGAAGATGGATGGAGCCAAATACAGGGCAATCTTGGAAGAAAACCTGTTAGAGTCTGCAAAAGACTTGAGACTGGGGTGGAGGTTCACCTTCCAGCAGGACAACGACCCTAAACATACAGCCAGAGCTACAATGGAATGGTTTAGATCAAAGCATATTCATGTGTTAGAATGGCCCAGTCAAAGTCCAGACCTAAATCCAATTGAGAATCTCTGACAAGACTTGAAAATTGCTGTTCACAGACGCTCTCCATCCAATCTGACTGAGCTTGAGCTATTTTGCAAAGAACAATGGGCAAAAATGTCAGTCTCTAGATGTGCAAAGCTGGTAGAGACATACCCCAAAAGACTTGCAGCTGTAATTGCAGCGAAAGGTGGTTCTACAAAGTATTGACTCAGGGGGGCTGAATACTTTTGCATGCCACACTTTTCAGTTTTTTATTTGTAATAAAATTTGGAAACCATGTATAATTTTCCTTTCACTTCACATTTATGCACCACTTTGTGTTGGTATATCACATAAAATCCCAATAAAATACATTTATGTTTGTAACGTGACAACATTTGGAAAAGTTCAAGGGGTACGAATACTTTTGCAAGCCACTGTAAATGCTAGCATTGAATTTGCCTTTGTTACTACCGATTCGACTTGCAAATCAACCTTTTGGGAGTCCTGCACAAGTTCTCTTGCACCTCCAATTTCTGGATTCTTGCTCCATTTAGAAAATAATCTACACCTTTATTCTTATTACCAAAATGCATGATTCCGCACTTTGCTATACTGAATTTCATTTGCCACTTCTCTGTCCATCCTTCTGCAGAGTCCTTGCTTCCTCTACACTGCCTGCCCCTTCACATAGCTTAGCATCATCTGTAAATATGGCCACAAAGCCAATCTTTTATCCAAATCATTAATATACAACGTGAAAAGAAGCAGCCCCAGCACCAACCCTTGAGGAACTCTACTAGTCACTGGCAGCTAACCTGAAAAAGCGCCTTTTATTGCAACTCTTTGCCTTCTGCCATCCAGCAACCCACTATCCATGCTAGTATCTTCCCTTTAATACCATGCGCTTAAACAAGAGGGCATGACATGAGAATGAAGGGACAGAAGTTTAGGGGTAATGTGAGGGGAAGCTTCTTTACTCAGAGGGTGGTGGCTGTGTGGAATGAGCTTCCAGCAGAAGTGGTGGAGGCAGGATCGATTTTAACATTTAGAAGTAAAGTGGATAGGTATATGGACAGGAAGGGAACGGAGGGGTATGGTCTGAGTGCAGGTAGATGGGACTAGGGGAAAACAAATGGTCGGCACGGACTGGAAGGGCCGAGAGGGCCTGTTTCCATGCTATAATTGTTATATGGTTATATGGTTATATGGGCTCTCATGTTCCCTAGTAGCCTGACGTGTGGCTAATATCAAAGGCCTTCTTAAAATGGTAAACAACATCTACAGCCTCCCCTCTGTCTGTCCTGCTATTAACTTCCTCAGATAACTCCAGCAGATTCGTCAGGCAAAATCTTCCCTTCACAAAACCATGCTCACTTTGGCCTATTTTATCGTGAACATCTAAGTATTGTGTAACCTCATGCTTTATAATTGACTAAAATCTTGCCAACCCCTGAAGTCATGCTAACGGCCGATAGTTTCCGCTCTTTGGCTTTGCTCCCTTCTTGTACAGCGGGGTGATATTCACAACCACTCCTAACTCTAGTGATTCTTGAAATATCACAACTAATGCCTCCACAATCTCTGAGGCCACCTCCTTCAGAACCTTGGGGTGCAGTCCATCCAGTCCAGGTAACTTATCCACCCTCAGACCTTTCAGTTTTCCTAGCACCTTCTCCTTAGTAACCGCCACTCCACTACTTTCCACCCCGTTACTCGCTAGGATTGCAGGCACACTGCTGGTGTCTTCCACTGTGAAGACTGATACAAAAAAGTTATTCAATTCCTCTGCCATTTCTTGATTTCCCATTATCACCTCCTGCATCATTCTCCAGCGGCCCAACATCCACTCTTGCATCTTTTTTACTCCTTATATATCCTTAGAAACTCTTGCTGTCCTCTTTTATATAATTGGCTAGTTTACATTCATACTTCATCCTTTCTCTCCGTATTGTCCTTTTAGTTACTTCTTAGGATCTACATAAACCAGATAAGCAAAATGGTTCAATAAGAAGAATGTATTTTACTTCGGAGTCACGTGAGTGACTTCGTGAAGACCCCGCCAGCAGGCATGCGCGGCATATCGTCGCACGCATCTGCAGCGGCAGCTGGGGGGGGGGAGTGCGCTCTCCCCACTGGCCTCCTTCACAAGACCGGCAGGTATTACCTTCCTTTACAGCATGGACAAGGGCCGCAGGACGACGCTGTCGAGGAGCTGAGTTGTGCTGCGGCCAGCCGACGGCCCTTGTCCCCGGAGCTGCAAGGAACGCCGGCAGCTTTATCGCAACGGTGGGGGCAGGAATGCGGAAGTCGGGCGCTCCCGCTAATACAGGGGCCGACTCACCCGAATGGGTTACCGCTACGGAGCTGCAAGCAACAGGTCCAGACTCCGAGCCCCCGTCCCCCAAGAGAATAAGGGGGGATACAGGTACGTGGCAAGGGGTCTTGTTTTCTTTTACAGGCAACCTCTCCCCGAGCTCCAGTAGACCCGAGGGGGCTGGGCCGGGGAGAGCCGCACGACAGGGGGCCCTGCAGAGTGCATTGCGTACCGCAGCCAGGGATATCTGCCATCGTGCAGCCTGGGCATAACACTGCTGCGTCGTGTAGGCCTGCTGGAGCAGATACCGCCGACAACACACCCCGTCAGGCTGCGGTCAAGGGCGGAGGTGGCAGCAGGAAGCGGTCGGTCAGCTCAGCGCTGCGAGCGCCGACCATGCGCCTCCACGCCAAGTAATGGTGTAAGTGTGGAGGTAAGCTTGCACGGACTCCGGGGAGCCAGGTTCCGGGGGCCGGCGCCGAGTCAACTCACCTGCCTTCTTATCAGCCAGGTGGGCCGCCACAGTCTGGGAGAAGACAGACTAGCGGAGAGTTCGTGCGGGAGTCGTATGACCCTACTTGGGCTGTAGGTCACGACGACCTGCCATTGGACCATAGACTCTAAGGGGGTGAGGTCCGATGGTGGAAGCCCCAGTGAATTCGCAGGGCCTGGGGAAGTCGGCTTGTCCGCTGCATATAGCAGGGACGGTCGCATTGAGCGGTTGGAGCTCTTAAATGGTCCAACATCTCCATCGGGACCAAGAACGAGAAGAACGGCATCCACTAGCCGTGCAAGGACTCCGCTCAGCTCCTCATCGTCTCCAGCAGAAGCATTAATGATTGCCCAGCTGCTGAGTTTGACGACGACCAGGGACAGCCAGTGACCGCTGAACCAGAGCATGAGGAGGATGCTGGATGTGGTGAGTGAAGTTGCAGTTTCTACCCAGACAGGTGAACCCTGCACCACGAATTGGCGGGCACCATTGATTGCCTACGTATGCACCAACTCTGGAGTCAGATTCTCAATAATACCTTGGAGAAAGGTTCTCCACGGGCATAACGGCGTTTTGCAAAACCCTGATGGGGGATAATGTGTCCAGTAAATAGCATGATGCACTGGCACTCCTATGCAACGCCCAGTATGAGATATATTGCCTGCGTAAGAGCTCCATATAGCCCACACTAAACCCCAAATTCGCGGGGTTGTGCCGACCATTACCGCTCCACCGCCGCATCAGTTGCTTGGAGACCTGTACAAACAGGTGAAGGGACTGGACAAAGGAGGCCAAAACAGTGGGCCTCATGAAACTCCATCGGTCAGAGTTCACCCATATCACCGGCAACAGCCTAATACAACCTGTGAACCAAGGCTGCCGGATAGGGCACAAAGATTCTACCTACCTCCATCTCAATAAATACAACGACCATTTAGGGCAAGGCCAACAGCGGCCTGCATGGGAAATGCGGCCGCCGGGCCGTCAACCTCCATAACGTCCACCGAAGCACCGTATGTATGGAACCGCCGTTCACTATGGAGGTAAGGGGGTCTGGCTCCTCTCACGCCGTAGTATCCCTCCTGTACGAATAGGTGGGCGATTGCGGGCGGCCTTGGACATATGGGGAAAACTGTAACCACAGATGAGTTTATTTTACAAAGTGTTCAAGGATATATAATTCGTGGGAGGTATAGATTCCCATACCCAGCATTCGCCTCGTAGGAATTTACTCTATCCCGAAAAGAGGTGGAGGCAGGGCATGCTGAAATTATATGGCGAGCAGGGAAAAGTGGTAATTGGCATAACCAAGCATGGACATATTGAGTTGAGCCTAATATGTTCACCAGCAGTGAAAATAAGAGGAATGTCGGGTTATAATCGATTTAGCTGAGTTGAACACTTTTGTACAATATACCCATGTCAAAATGGATGCTTTTGGAACAGCTAGGTGGATGCTTTACTCAGGGTACTTTATGGCATGTATCAGTTTGAAAGAAGCATGCTATACGGTGCCCATCGCTGAGGCTCACAGGGAATTCTGAAGTTGTCTGGAAGGGTGCATTGCCTAATGGAACCATCACAGCTTAGGCTGTTTACCAAGTTGGTATTTACCTGTATTGGCTCTTCTCCGACAACAAGATTATAGTGATGGCATGTTGGATGAAATCCTTATAATGGGGCAGACCCTCCACTTGGCAATTCAAGGAGTGGCTGCAACCAAGGCTCTGTTTGAGAAGCTGGGATTCATCCAGACAAATCAAAAACTGCACCCGCTACGGGTTATGGATTTGGTGTTCACCTTCGACACTAATTTAATGAAGTTTATCATCCCCACTAATAAAGCTACTGCTATATCAGAAGTGTGCCACAATCTTGCTTGCGCCAGGGTATCGACCATGTGGCAAACAGCGAAAGTTATTGGTATTGGTAACTCTAAATTGGTAACTACATTCCCAGCTGCACGATTCAGACCGCTACACTACCGAAATTCACAAAGGTCACAAATCACAGCATTAAAAAACAAATGTTGGCTGCTTTGATCGGCCACTTTGGTTACCACCGGAAGCTAGAAACAAGCTATAATGGTGGGTAGATAATATTAAAGAATGTCATTGACCTATTATATGGAGCAACCCTGATGTTGTGCTACTAACTGACGCAAGTGCACCAGGCTGGGGAGCAACTGGTACGATGTCCAGTTGTGGTGGCAGATGGAACTCTCATGAGTCTACATTCCTGGAGTCACATGGGATAAACTATATAGAAATGCTGGGGGTATTTCATGGACTGCGGGCTTCTGTACTAATTCATGGGATTACATGTCCGCTTTCGAATAGATAATGCTACAATAATGGTTTACATCAATCATATGGGTAGTATTAGGTCGCTAGTTTGCAATGAAATTGGCTAATACAATTTGGCACTGGTGCATTGAAAGAAATATTTGGATTACTGCGACCTATTTGCCTGGGAAGCTTAATTCAGTGGCGGACACCAGGTCACGTGTCTTCAATGACAACATTGAGTGGATGTTGAACCCCCAGATTTTGGAGATATTATAGCTCAAATTGGGGACACCAGATATTGACCTATTTGCGTCCAGGCTGAACCATCGAATACCAACGTATGTGTTGTGGGAACCAGACCCTGGGGTAATAGCATTGGATGCATTTTTATCCATTGGGGGAAATGGGTTGCTACGCGTTTCCCCCATGCTGCCTCACCAGTCGGGTATTGCAGAAAATTAAACTAGACTCTGCAACTGACATATTGATCATTCCCGACTGGCCTACACAACCATGGTACCCGATGGTTGTAGAAATGTACAACAACCATGGATGGCGATTGGGAAACATCCCAAATTGATTACTCACTCCATTACAGGGGGGTCAGTCATCCTTGCCATGGTCATTAAACTTGTTGGCTTGCAGGTTCTGAAAAGACCGCTCAACCGGGCAGGCATCTCGTCAAGAGCCATGAACCTTATTGCAGCATCGTGTCGGGAATCCACCCACAAACAATATCTCACTCAAATCAGAAAGTGGGAGGTTTCTGTGCCCGGAACAACAAGTCCTCCAACTCGGCAACAATACTGGATGTGTTGGAGTTTCTAGCAGGCCTCCATTTGATGCAGGCCTCAGCTACAGTGCCATCAACAGCGACAGGAGTACGCTGTATTCATACCTGGATATAAGTATCAGCTCCCACCACCTGGTGTCTAAACTAATGAGGGGAGTATTCAATACCAATCCCTCCACGACCCAGATATACAGTAACGTGGGATGTGGGGATCATGCTGACCCTACTGAGGAGCTGGGCTCCAATAGATGAGCTACCATTTGAAACAGCTCATCCTTAAGGTGGTGATGCTCATGGCACTGGCGACAGCCCAACGAGCCCAGATGTTACAAAAACTGCGACTGGACGACATGGTGGCCAACCCTGGTCAAATAAAATTTTTTGGTAAAGAGTTATTAAAACAGGAGTTGCTACTAACGTTTTTTAAGTCTTATTCCACCAGGGCTGCAGCGAGAGCCATGGAGGTGCCCATGGACCACATTTTCGCCACTGCGGGCTGGGCCAGTGGGGGAAAAAACTTTCAACGGTTCTATAACAAGCCTCTGGCCGTTCCTGTGACATTCGCAGAAGCTATCCTGGGTACCGCTCAGTAAATGTCTGGCCCCGAATTAGGGGTCGTTGTTTAGTTGATTAATAAATTGTGTTGATTTTTCAGCCGCTGTCAACTGAACTCCATTAACAGTCTTACTCCATCAGAATGTCGGCAGTGTGATAAGCATGGACGTTGTTCAGGGCGTGAAATCACAGAGCTTTGAAATCTTCACGAAGTCACTCACGTGACTCCGAAGTAAAATAGTAAGATTAAACGAGAACTTACCAAGTTTGAAGTTTGATCTGTATTTTACGAGGAGTCGCGGTGAGGGATTTTGTGCCCACCGCTCCCACCCTCTATCATCAGGTCAAACAGGTAGTTCTACGGTTTTCATCTTACTATTTTCAGTCATGGTTGGTTCTGTGATTCCACACCGCTACTTTGAAGGATGCCGCGCATGCCTGCTGGCGGGGTCTTCACGAAATCCCTCACCGCGACTCCTCGTAAAATACAGATCAACCTTCAAACTTGGTAAGTTCTCGTTTAATCTTACTATTGCAATTGTCTGTAGGAATGGAAAATTTCTCTTGCCAACTCACAAAAAGCATACTGATCTTTCAGTTTTGGTGGTGAGGAACGACTGCTTTGCAGACCAGGTTCCCAGCTCAGTGTGACACACTGCCTTCTCCATCTATGCTGGCTGTCAGATGACACTGCAGGAAAGTGTGGCAGTTATTCAGCGAAAACCAGGTGGAAATGTTCCACGCCACAGGGACTAGAGAAACAACCTATGGAAATGAAAGAAAGCCTTTCCATATATGTTGACATCCTGGCAGAATCTGGTTTTATAATCCGTGAGTCATTTCGCCACAAGTGGCTAGTATATACAAGTAAACTTTATTTCAAATATTCCATCACGATTGGAAACATGACCCAAGGAAACTGCCCTCCTCACTCCAGCCATCCTGCAAAGATGTAAAACTTAATCTAAGTCAAAAAATGAATGAGAATTACTTTTGTTTTTAAATCAGGAACTCTTTTGCCCGTTTGGCTGAAGGTAAATGATCTTACTGTTGTTCTACTACCTGTGTCCTGTTATCTAAGTCCATCAACATATTCACTGGCCAGTCATATCACAATTACTTGTGAGACATTGCCCGTCTCTATTTGAATACAAAACAGTGGCCGCACTTCACTAGCCGTGGATGACATTACTGAGACCTCCAGACAAGAAACAGGTCCTGTTTCCCCCATCTTCTACCTCCCAACAGGGACATAGCCAGGACTGAAAACGTACAACATGTAAACAAAAGGGTGACAAATACACAATCATGATGATTATGAACCATAAAATGAGATATTTTGTATTCATTTTCTTCTCATTATGCATATTAATTAATGATTAATCATTATGCATATTAATTACTTATTCTGTTGGATTATCCAACAAAACTGGTATTGGCTTACTAGTTTTTGACCAGGTGGCAACATTTCCTGAGGGCAAGATATTGCAGCTTGTACCAAATGTCATCAAAGGTTATCAAGTCAACTCCATGAACTCTCAAGAACACCTTGGGTTTACATACAAGTAATGGTGACATTTCCAAATACAATAAGTATAGTCCTGGATAATTCCATCATTTAATAAACCAAGTTGGTACCAAGATTATTTAGAGATACAAAAAAGAGTCAGAATCGGCAAAGTGCCAACAAGAATAAATTATTGAGGGTAGAGAAGGGTCTTGACCCAAAACGTCACCTGTTCCTTTTCTCCAGAGATACTGTCTGACTAGCTCAGTTAATCCAGCTTTTTGTCTATCTTCGGTTTAAACTAGCATCTACAGTTCCTTCCTACACATCAATTATTGAGGGAATTTCTGCCAATGCCACCTTGTTGATGGTGCTAGGGAGTGTGGAATGGAGACACAGGGGCAGCAGTATGACTCGATAACTGCTTCCATATTTGCTGCTTAAACAATGCTTCACAATGTAACAAAGCCTAATACTTGTTGTTAAACAAAGTCATTGACTCAATTTCCAGCTGCTCAATAAACCAGTATGTTGAAGGCTTTACTCAAACTCTTTCTATCTTCTATGAAGCTCAGATGGATGTAAAATATTCCACAGCATAGTTTTGAATGAAATGTATTTCTTCCCATACTTCCCCACCATTATTCCACCATCTTTGCCATTACAAATAATTATTTAGGATTTGAAGTTTATGTAACCTTTCTGTACTTAATAAAAACAATTCGCTATCTGTAAAATCCTGTGGTGATGTACGAATATTTGTAGAAATACAAGTTCTTCCTTCTGACTCCTAGACTGAATTTAGTGAAGGTGAGGTGGTGCACAGTCCGCTAAGCAACTTGCTTACTCATCTTCTGAACCTTCTCAAGTCTTTAACCCCCCCTCCCCCCTATTGTTTTGAGAGCCAAATTCTATTCAACACCACAGTTCCCTTCAAGTAGCTGTAATGTGAATATTTAATGTAGATCTGATCACCTGTAACATATGCTATTTTTCCACTAGGAACATTTATCAGTATGATATCAGATACTGTATTTAACAGGTGCCATTGAAATTAAGTCTTCTAAGCAAACTATCCATTTCAGCCACCTTGGTTACCTGCTGTTGCAACAGCAGCAAAAGCACCTCGTGCACCCAAATGACCGACTTACCTGATCATAAAGCTGATAGTACAAGCTGCACAAAAAGGGAGAGCAGCTGGAGGAGCTCAGCAGGTCAGGCAACATCTGTGGAGGAAGATACTCAGATGACATTTTGGTCGAGCACCTTCATCTAGACTTGATCAGTCTGGATCAGCGATCTTGACCCGAAACATTGACGATCCATTTTTCTTCACAGATGCTGTCTGACACGCTGAGTTTCTCCAGCTATCCTTTTTTTAAACATAATTCTAGCTGTCCCTTGTGCCTGCTAATATCAGTTAACTTTAATTAATTTGTATAATGAATGAATTAATGAATGAATAAGTTTATTGGCCAAGTATTCACATACAAGGAATTTGCCTTGGTGCTCCGCCCGCAAGTGACAACAACATACAGTGACAGTTAGGAATGACACATAAAACATTACTTATAAAACATTATTGATTAAACATGTGAATTAAATAAAATATCAGACCAAAAGGAGGCTACAGATTTTTGGTTATTGAGTAGAGCTACTACTCATGGAAAAAAGCTGTTTTTATGCCTGTCTGTGGCAGCTTTGACAGTCCGGAGTCACCTTCCAGAGGGAAGTGATTCAAAGACTTTGCGGCCAGGGTGAGAGGGGTCAGAGATGATCTTACCTGCTCGTTTCCTGGCCCTTGCAGTGTACAGTTCATCAATGGAAGGAAGGTTGCAGCCAATAACCTTCTCAGCTGATCAGACAATTCGCTGCAGCCTCCGAATGTCGTGCTTGGTGGCTGAGCCAAACCCTACCATGATGGAGGAGGTGAGGACAGCCTCTACGATGGTGCTATAATTTGTGTACTATCAGATCTGAAGCGGCACTCTTTCCAATACTTCACTTGCCTCTAGGTTATAGCCAATATCTCTTTATCATACAAAGTACAAATTTCTTGATTTGCTTTGTCAGTGTTGGACATCAATATTGCACGTCAGGTGAACAGAGATGTTCATATAACCAGTCAGACGAAGAGTCTCAACCTGAAATGTCACCCATTCCTTCTCTCCAGAGATGCTGCCTGTTCCCGCTGAGTTACTCCAGCACTTTGTGTCTATCTTCTGTTCATATAACCACAAGGGCAACACATTAACATCAATTAATAAGGCTAAACCTTTTCTTCAAACTGCTCCTATATGCAGACAAGGAAGACTTTAGCCCTTTGGTGTTTGTTTCCACCTGACCTTCTCCCCACTGGTTTTCACTAAACATGCTTTCAAGAGACTGAATTTCAGAATCATATCTCAACACACTTTCATTTGAATTTCATGCATGAAGCATGGGCAGTAAGTGACTAATTTCTGCACAACATTATTTAAATAATAGAATAAAATTAAAGAATTAAAGGTCTAGTATTGTGACAAGGTACCGTAATATTGTGACTCTCACCTGAGCATCAAGAGTTGATAAGTTCAAACCATATCCAGTGCTACAACACCTCAGCAAACACTCCTACACGATGTTGAGAGAGAGCATCTCCAGTACAAGAGTCAAAGCATTAAATGGAGGTTTTCTGGTCCTCTCAAGTGGACATGGAGATTTCAGTGAAGAGCAGAGATTTGCTCGGTTCAATATTTAGCCCTCAATAAGCATCAATTAATCTGCTCAGTGGTCACCTGTCTGTTGATGTTGTGAGATCTTGTTATGTGCTAATTGCCTGCTGTGATTTACCACTAAACATTTTAAAATCCTTAATTGATGGAGGGCATTAAATACACTATGACTGTGTGCATGTGAACATGCATAACAATATAAACATATATAACAGTCCCTGGTGTAAAAATTGTTGTGTATCCCTGGCGGAATTCTACAGCTGATTACTCACAGTCATTAGTTGTGTATGATTAATTACAATTATAATTAATAGAGTAAAAGATAATTTTTCTTGGCAAGAGCTAAGCATTAATCATACTGCAACAAACAAATACAAATAGAATCAACAGGACTTTTTTTTCAATAAACTGCGAGGAAATAATGAGAGGGGTTTGAATTCTGATGGTCTGACACAATATTTCTTTGTACCTGTCATTGCAGGAACACAAAAAACAATTTAACCATAGATTTTCACACACGACAGCCAATGCTCAGATGGGACACCTTTTTATGCCCATCCTTACTGTTGGTATTAACGGGAGGTTGACAGTTGTCTTCCAAGTATTGTGATGCTGACATTTCTTTCTCGAGTGACCATGCTTTGTGCATGTGGAAAACAGCCAGCATGAGGCCTGGCAGTCAAGTCAAGTCAAGTTTATTTGTCACATACACATACAAGCTGTGCAGTGAAATGAAAGTGGCAATGCCTGCGGATTGTCCAAAATACTACAGAACAGAATAGAACAGAATCAGTATTTACATATTAGGAAAAAAATATGGACGATGTGCCTATCTCTTGAGCCCATTGATAGTACTTTCGCAAACGAGCTGAGAAATGGAACAATGGTTGAACCATGTAGATGTTCTTGAGGATGTAAGGGTGCTGAAGTGAGATGTTACAGATACCTAGCGTGTCCTGCTCTTTGAACTAAGCTACTTTTCTAGAGGGGGTCTGGGAGTGGGATATATCAATTGAAATAATTAAGCCAGGATTGACAAGAGTTTTATCAGACATAAGTATTAATGACTACAGTTCAAAGGTGGGTTATTAGAGTTGAAGTACAGATCAGCTACAATCCAAATCAATGGCTTACTCCCGAGTCTGAAGAAGGGTCTCGACCCGAAACGTCATCCATTCCTTCTCTCCAGAAATGCTGCCTGTCCCGCTGAGTTACTCCAGCATTTTGTGTCCACCTTCGATTTAAACCAGCATCTACAGCTCTTTCCTTCACGACTTACTCCTGTTTCTATGTTCAAAGGCAAAAACTCTAATGATTTAAATTCAGTTCTGCAGCTTGCTGTGGCCGGATTTGATTTCATAATCTTTCAGTTTCCGATTTAGTAATCTTGTAATCCAAATTTGGATAACTCTGTATGTTTTTAAAGGCATTTTAATTTAACCTGACACAAGAAGAGCTCTTTAATAATTGAGTGGATACACTGCCTATTTGCTTTGACTGTGATGTAATTTGGTATAGGACCCATTCATTTCCCTTTCTCTTCACAATCAAAAAAGTGTTGGAAGTCTCTCTCCTGTTGTGCTTCTCAATCTCACCCTGAAATTGCAGGCCCATTCGATACTGAGTGTGAACACTAAATGGTTTGTCATGTGATGCTATCAGGCCAATATATTGGCATTCTGAGATTCACTTTGCAGTCTTGACAGGGAGGGCAACAGGGGTGTTTTGGATTACTCCAGCTCCTACACATTTCTCTCACTGATCTTTGGCTACATTTCAATACTATTCTTAACATGCCAGGAATACAAAGTAATTCCTCAAGTTATGATTTTTTTTTACTGTAACAACACTGACCCTTTAGGCTGCATGACTCTAATTTGTTTACACAATGAACAACATGCCACTCTCCGCATGTTAGAATACACGTCATGCATTTCGCCAAGTCTGTTAGGTTTACAAAATTAGGTTTACAGCTTCATAAAACATCTCAATCAATTCATCTCATTCAGGAATCGAGGAATGACTGTAATCATAGAGATACTGTAATAATAGTAAGATTAAACGAGAACTTACCAGTTTGAAGTTTGATCTTTATTTTATGAGGAGTTGAGTTGAGGGACTACGTGAATAGAAGCCCGTACAGCCGTTGGTGCGTCAATCTTCAAAGCAGCGGAATGAATTCACAGCTAACAATGACCGAAGTATAACGGTAAGATGATAAAACTAGAAGTACCAGATGAGATCTATGAGGGTGGGAGCGGAGGGCATGTAGTCCCTCAACTCGACTCCTCATAAAATAAAGATCAAACTTCAAACTGGTAAAGTTCTCGTTTAATCTTTACTATTTTACTTCGGAGTCACGTGAGTGACTACGTGAAGACTTCAAAGCACTGTGAATTCACGCCGCAGACCGAAATCCGACGTTCACACTGCTTGGATTGACTCAAAAGTCGTTAACAATCAATCATGCATCAGTAATACATTTGTTAAATGAATAACAGTTTATTTACAAACAAATCATAACAAACCCCTCTAACTCAGGGGAAAAGTGTAACAGTACTGAAACAGAATCAGCAAACACCCCGAGCCTCGAAATCGGCTTGTGATAAAACCTCTGAAAAGTTAGCTCACTTGACCATCCTGCAGCCGCGAGGATATGGTCTATTGGCAAGTCCATCGCCCTTGCCGCGGAAGTTGATGCCACCCTGGTGGAATGAGATTTGAATTTATCAGTATCAATTCCAGCACTTGCCAGGACCTGCTTTAGCCACCTTGAAATCGTTTGCACCGACATCTTACTGTGTGGTTTTTTGTGACTAATAAACAAAGCCAACTCTGTTCCTCTCAGAGGTTTAGTAATCTCAATGTAACGAGATAAATGTGAGACTACACACAAGCAATCATCTGCGGGGTATGCTGAAAACACAATCTTACATCCTGTCATGCCTCTTCTATTATGTTTAAGCAAATCATAGACATAAAATATAATGGCATCTGCCGACACATGCATTCTATCTAGCCGTAGCTTTTGCAACGTTTGTACACGTTGAGCTGAACCAACGCCATAAGCATGACCACCTTCATAGATAATTTGGCTATAGATAGGCTTGTAACCGGAGCCCACTGGCGAAGAACCACAAGAACCTCACTCACATTGCAAATACCGGCATACCTGAGTTTAGGAGGATTAGAATTGAAAAACTCCCTTCATGAATCCCTACTGTATGCAATTTTGCATTCATAGGTAAATAAGAAGACAGAGCACTTCTGGCTGAACTAATCGCACTGTAACTTAATTTTTGGTCGAAATAAAGAGTTGACAAAACTCCAATACGTCCGTGATCCCTGCAGTGTGATATACAATATTCTGCTGTAGGCAGAATTGCTCCCATTCCTTATATAGGTGATATATTGCTGCTGTGTACTATCCCTGCAGGCCAGCTCCAAATCTGGTTAGCCAGTCTATCACAAGACTGTGACTTAACTCCACCCATGTGGTTTACATATGCCACTGCTGTGGTGTTGTCAATCTGAACCTGCACATGCAGATCCATCCTTGTAGAACAATAAGCTTTGAGCCCATACCAGGTGCACAACAACTCTAAATAATTAATCCCTCTTAATTGAAGAAGTGATGTCTCATCCACATTCCATCTGCCTCCACAACTAGAAGACATATCTGTTGCACCCCAACCCAGTGCACTTACATCAGTCTGTAATATCAGTGACGGTGGTTCCACCAAAACCTTCCTAAACTTTTTGAAACATGTACTATCCACCATTGTATGTCAGCAATCGCCCCAGCTGACAACTGCATAGGCCTATCAAAATGGCCCCTTTGTATTCTCAGTGCCTGTTCCTTTGATCGTTGTAATTGTTGATAATGCAGAGGACCATACTGCACAGCTGGAAATGCTGCAACAAACTTCCCAATTAAACTGGCTACTTGTCTAATCGAAGGCCGTTGTTCTCCAACGAGATTAACACAGTCCTCAATTAACTGATTCAATTTATCCCTGGGCAAAGTTACCAACATGTGATTGGAATTAATGGTAAATCCCAGATAATCAATAATTTGGACTGGTGATAATTTAGATTTATCTGGGTGAATAACAAATCCCATTTGTTCAAAAGTGATTTTAACAACTGAAACTGATGATTGAGTTTCAGCATGAGTCTTTCCAACAATCAGAATATCATCTAAATAGGCCATTACCACATGCCCCTGAGCTCTAAGTAATGCTAACACAGGTTTTTACCAATTTAGTAAATAATCTAGGAGCTGAAGTTAATCCATTCGGCAATGCCTGAATTGCCACAGCTCAGTCATCCAAATAAATTTCAAATATCTTCTATCATCACCATGAATAGACACTGAGTAATACGCATTCTTTAAATCAATGGTTGCCATATAATACCCTTTGGACACTAGATGTTTGCCCGTGGTAAAGGTCTCCACTTTGAAATGCCTATAACAAACAAATTTGTTCAAACTCGATAAATCCAGAATAATTCTACATCCCCCAGTCTTTTTAGATCTGGGAAATATACTTGACAGAAATTGTTGACTTTGATAGACAGAAGGCTCAATTACCCCTTTCTTATGTAACGACTGAATCTCTGCTTGAATAAGCACATTTTCCTCATCTGAAAAAATAAGCTTACGACTAGGAAGATGTTGATTAAGTAGACTGTCCTTAGAGTAAAATTCAATTTGTTCATACTACTAAGTATGAACAAATCTGATGTCAACTGCTGCCATTGTTTGAGAAACAATTTTAACCTTCCCCAATTTGAACAGGAACATCAGTTAATTCCTCGTCTGTCAATGTTATATTCCTTACCTGCATCTTTCCTTGCGGACCTTGTTGTCCTCGACTTCTTGTAGAGAAACCCTTTTTGCCTTGCTTGCCAGCTGGCTTAATGAGGGCCATGGTTTTAACAACCTCATGACAGTCTTTGACCCTTTTTTGCAAGGTTACCACCAAACAACAGATTTCGTGGTGGTACACTGGTCGGTTTGCACAAACTCGCCAAATTCGGATTAGCACTGGCCTAATAGCGGCCCTCCCGATATTATTAATTTCAAAATGCATTACAAAGGAATCCCAGTTCGTCCTGGTGTGCTTCAACCATATTGCTTGTATCAATAACTTTCACCACAGCTGTAATACCTGCTGACAACAGGTTAAGCACTTTTTTAAAACTTCATCTCCTGGGCCCTAGCAGGCATACCCATCTATGACCAAATTTGGTGATTAACCACCGGTACCTTCAGGAGATCACAATTAACAGGAGCTTTATAGTTTTTTGCTACTTCATCCAAAGCTAGCTCCTGAACATCCTCCTCACAGGCAGGATAGTTCTGCAGCCCTGGAACAGGTGCTGCTAGCACAGGCTCTCCCTCAGCCTGGCTTGGGCACCACTCCTCCTCACGGAGCTGGTCCCTGTCGAGCATTCTTTTGTAATAGAATCTCGACGTGGGAGAGCCGTGTGCAAACGGACTCTCCTATGGAGGGTATAACCTCCAGGCCCGACTCATCTACGGGCCACAGAGACTTGCCAGTGGCCTTCCGCCCTACTGGCAAGCCTTCACTGCCCCCCGGCAGTGGGTCCGCAACCACTGGCTGTGTAGCCAGCACCGGACCAGGTGTACCAGACGGGCCTCCTTCCTCAACACTTTCCTGGCCACTTTTCCTTTCTACCCCCGGAGCGCCTCGCCGACACCTTCTTCACTTTCTGCAACATATCTACCAGAACTCCAAACCGTCGCAGAAAATGACCTGTGGTAAAAAATTTAAAAAAAAAACCTTACCTCCGTTTAAACTTACCGCTTGGAGGAGCGCTGCTGCTCCAACCGGCCGACTGCACCAGCGTCTGACGTCATGACGCACCAACGGCTGTACGGGCTTCTATTCACGTAGTCACTCACGTGACTCCGAAGTAAAATAGAGTCAAAGAGATACAGCAAGGAAACTGACCCTTCAGTGAACCAAGGTGCTCATGGAAGCTAGTCCCATTTGCCCGTGTATGGGGACCATATCCTCAAAGCCTTTTCTAACCATGTGCCTGTCCAAGTGTTTATTAAAATGGCCATTACAGCACCTGCCTTACCTACCTCCTCTGGTGGCTCGTTTCATATACGCACCACTCTCTGAGTCAAAAATGTTGCTCCTCAGGTTTGTATTAAATCTTGCCCTTCTCATGCTGTATAATGACTTGGCTACACTTCCAAAGTACTTCATTAGTAGTAAATGTTTAGGGTGAATTCATAGCATTGCATTTGTAATCTACATCCAAAAATAACTAGAGTTATTAATTTTCATGAAGTCCAGTGTAAGTTGATGATTTTGGGGCCAGCAAACGTGGGAGGTGGTAAGGGAAGGCTGGTATACAATCTGTACACAAGCATTAAAAGAAACACACAGTCATCAGCAATACTGGAGACACTGAATAAAGATCATGGATGAACCAAAATGTTTTTCTGCTTTGTTACCACTTATGGTAACTCTTTGAAGACCACATGGCATCCAATTAGCGAGACTCCTACACCAGTGTGTAAATTGGTAACTCTTGTAACTGTTAGCGGTGTCATCAGTTCAGGCTACATTCAGGCCACCATGCTCTCTGCTTCAATCCTGTTGCCGAATGTCACTTACACATTTAATTGACCCCTCCACTCTTATCAGACTACAACACTCAGTCAGACTGACTGTCTTCACGCACATGACTTGATAGTCTGTGCTATTGGACCGGATTGATTCCTACTACCTTGATAGCAAATATTTTTGGTATTTCACTACTCAGCTTATATCTGGAGATTACCGATTGCAGTCTCAAGCTTTGTTTTACAAGTTTATTAAACCTTGAAATCTAGGTACCCAAGTTTCCCCATGTAGTGCACTGTTGAAAAAACAAGCAGCTGTAACTCATGTAGCAGAAAATAGTTTGATGAATAATACTGAGGACTTAAGAATATGTTCCTAAAATTGGACTCTCAAAAGAGGATATGTGACATACACCTATTTTTCTACTACAAACCCACTGACCCTTGGCTATCTGGACCACACTTCTTCCCACCCTGCTTCCTGTAAGGATTCTATCCCATACTCCCAATTCCTCCATCTACGCCGCAACTGCACCCTGGATGAGGTGCTCCAAACCAGGGCATCGGAGATGTCCTCATTCTTTAGACAGCGGAGGTTCCCATCTTCGACTATAGAAGGCTCTCACCAGGGTCTCCTCTATATCCCGCAGCTCTGCTCTCACTCCCCATCCCCCCACTTGTAACAAGGACAGAGTTCCCCTTGTCCTCACCTTGCACCCTACCAGCCATCACATACAACATATAATCCTCCGACATTTTCGCCACCTCCAACGGGATCCCACCACTGGCCACATCTTCCCATCTCCTCCCCTTTCTGCTTTCCGCAGAGACCTTTCCCTCCGTAACTCCCTGGACAATTCGTCCATTCTCACCCAAACCACCCCTTTCCCTGGAACTTTCCTTTGCAACCGCATGAAATGCTACACTTGTCGTTTTACCTCCCCCCTCGGCTCCATCCAAGGACCCATGCAGTCTTTCCAGGTGAGGCAGAGGTTCACCTGCACCTCCTCCAACCTCGTCTACTGCATCCGCTGATCCAGGTGTCAACTGCTCTACATCGGTGAGACCAAGCGCAGGCTTGGCGATCACTTCGCCTAACACCTCCACTCAGTTTGCAATAACCAACCTGATCTCCCAGTGGGCTCAGCAATTCTACTCCCCCTCCAATTCCAAATCCGACCTTTCTGTCCTGGGCCTCCTCCATGGCCAGAGTGAGTCCCACTGCAAATTGGAGGAGCAGCACCTCATATTGCGCTTGGGTAGCTTACACCCCAGCGGTATGAACATTGACTTCTCCAATTTCAGGTAGTCCTTGCTTTCTCCTTCCTTTCCCTCCCCTTCCCAGCTCTCCACAGCCCACTGTCCTCCCCTTCTTCCTTTATTTCCCCCCCTTCCACCCCGACATCAGTCTGAAAGAGGGTCTTGACCCGAAATGTCACCGTATTTCTTCGCTCCATAGATGCTGCCTCACTCGCTGAGTTTCTCCAGATTTTTTGTCTACCTCCTATTTTATCTTTAGCACTTTTACCAATTTTATCATGAAAATCCATGGGAATTAAAACTGTACATTAAAACATTAGCAACACTGCTGCAGAAATGCCATATGGTCCTCAAAGATTACTGTTGGTGGTAACAAAGCAGAAAGCATTGGTTCACCAAAGATCTTTATTCAGTGTCTCCAGTATTGCTGGGTGATAGTGTATTCTTTTAATGCTTGTAAAATGTAGTGGATGTTACATTATTGCATTAACAGTCTCTATAGCAATACACATTATCTGCCCTCATGGGATGCAGTGTTGGTGCTCAAAGGAAGACAGTAATTATGTGTGAAAAATCTTGCTGAATGTAATACTGGCTGTGAAATTACTGCCCAGGGTTCAGTAATATTTCTCCATTCCATATTGTTTCTGTGATCACGCTCTGCCTGCCATCCCTCCAAGCCAATTAGCTTTTAGAGTCTACTGATGTGAGGTTGCCATAGCGATAGCTTGCCTTCTGAAAAAGAAGACAAAGGGTGAATATACAGTGCCCTCCATAATGTTTGGGACAAAGACCCATCATTTATTATTTTCCTCTATTTTCCCTGTACTCCACAATTTGAGATTTGTAATAGAAAAAATCATATGTGGTTAAAGTGCACATTATCAGATTTTAATAAAGGCCATTTTAATACATATTGATTTCACAAGTAAGAAGCATTACAGCAGTGTGTTATAGTAGTCCCCCCATTTCAGGGCACCATAATGTTTGGGACACAGTAATGTAATGTAAATGAAAGTAGTCATGTTTAGTATTTTTGTTGCATATCCTTTGCATGCAATGACTGCTTGAAGTCTGTGATTCATGGACATCCCAGTTGCTGGGTGTTCTTCTCTGGTGATGCTCTGCCAGGCCTGTATTGCAGCATATTTAGCTTATGCTTGTTTTGGGGGCTAGTCCCCTTCAGTTTTCGCTTCAGCATATAAAAGGCATGCTCAATTGGGTATCTTGGATCTTGGGCAGTTCCTTCTTCTCTTCCATACTTTGCTCTTGCCATCAGGTGGGGTAGCTCTGTTGGTGAGGGATAAAATTCAGTCCCTTGCGAGGGGTGACATGGGGACTGATGATGTAGAGCAGTTGTGGATAGAATTGAGGAATTGTAAAGGTAAGAAGTTATCTACAGGCTCCGAAACAGTAGCCTGCAAACAGGGTGCAAGTTGCAACAGGAGTTTAAAACTGGCATGTAACAAAGGTAAATGCCACTGCGGTTATGGGAGTTTTCAATATGCAGGTAGACTGGGAAAAATCAAGTTCGTTCTGGGACCACAAGGGAGTTTGTAGAATGCCTCCGAGATGGATTCTTAGAGCAGCTTGTACTGGAGTCAACCAGTGAGAAGGCAATTCTGGATTTAGTGTTGTTTTCTAATGAACCAGATTTAATAAGGGAACTCAAGGTAAAGGAACTGCTAGGAGGTAGTGAGGAGCTGGCCAAGGTCGACTGGAAAGGGGATCCGCAGGAATGACGGTTGGAACAGCAATGGCAGGAATTTTGGGTATAATCCAGAAGATGCAGGATCATTTCATTCCAAAGAGGAAGAAAGATTCTAAGGGGAGCAAGAGGCAACCGTGGCTGACAAGAGAAGTTAGGGATGGAATGAAACTAAACGAAAAGGTGTATAACATAGCAAATAGTACAGTGAAGCCACAGGATACGGAAACTTTTAAAGGACAAATGAAGGTAACAAAAAGGACAATACGGGTGAAAAGATGAAGTACGATGGGAAGGTGGCCAAGAATATAAAGATGGATAGTAAAAGCTTCTTTAGATATGTTAAGAGAAAAAGATTAGTAAAGACAAATGTGGGTCCCTTGAAGGCAGAAACAGGTGAAATTAATATGGGGAACAAGGAAATGGCAGATGAGTTGAACAGGTACTTTGGGTTCTAAACTTCATAAAGAAAGACACAAACAATCTCTCAGATGTACTAGAGGAAACAGTGTACCTAGGGAGACCGAGGAACTGAAAGAAATTTGCATTTAGGCGAGAAATATGTTATTGTGGTGGGGACTGATGGGACTGAAGGATGATAAATCCCCTGGGCCTGATGGCCTGCAATCCCAGGATACTCAAGGAGGCGGGCTCTAGAAATCGTGGACGCATTGGTGATCATTTTCCAATGTTCAATAGAATTCAGGATCAGTTCCTGTGGATTGGAGAGGTAGCTAATGTCATCCCACGTCTTTTTCAAGAAAGGATCTGCGAGAGACAGAAAACGGGGAATTATAGACCAGCTAGCCTGACATCAGTGGTGGGGAAGATGCTGGAGTCAGTTATTAAAGGTGTTGTAATTAAACGGCGCATTTGGATAGCAGTAAAGAGGATTGGTCCAAGTCAACATGGATTTATCAAGGAGAAATCTGCTTGACTAATCTTCTGGAATTTAATTGAGGAGTATGTGACAAGTAAAATGGATGAAGGAGGTGCCAGTGGGATGTTCATGTATCTGGATTTCAGAAAGCCTTTGATAAAGTCCCACGTAGAAATAGTGGGCAAAATTAGAGCACATGGTATTGGGGGTAGGTATTGACATGCATAGAGAATTGTTTGGCAGACATGAAACAAAGTAGTAGGAAGAATGGCAGGCAGTGGCGAGTGGAGTTGTAGGTGCCGCAAGGCTCGGTGCTGGGCCCGCAATTAATTTACAATATGTTTTATTTAGATGATGGAATTAAAAGGGTGTGGCAGCATGAACTGCGAAGAGGATGCTAGGAGTTGCATGGTGGACAGTTGCATGGGACAGGTTGAGAGAGTGGGGCAGATTGCATGTTCATATGCCAATATAATGTAGACAAAAGTGAAGTTATCCATTTTGGTGGCAAGAACAAGGAGACAGATTATTATCTCAATGGAGTCAGATTATGAAAAGGGAAGTGCAACGAGACCAGTGTCCTTGTTATCAGTCACTGAAAGTAAACATGCAGGTACAGCAGGCAGTGAAGAAAGCTAATTGAGTAGCGGAGTAAAAGAGTTCCTTCTGCAGTTGTACAGGCCCTGGTGAGACCACATCTGGATTATTGTGTGCAGTTTTGGTCTCCTAATTGAGGAAGGACATCTTTGCTATTGAGGCAGTGCGGAGGCAAAATGCCCCGGATGGCGGGACTGTCATATAAGGAAATGATTGGAAAGACTGGGGTTGTATTCACTGGAATTTAGAAGGATGAGGATTTAGAAGCGATGTGGTCCCAAACATTATGATGTTAATTATGGGGGGGGGGGGGGACGGGGGACTATGTATAAAAACACTGCTGTTAATTTCCACTTGGTGATGAAACCAAAATTAAATAAAAAGGGGCCCTTTATTAAAATCTGTCAATGGTAGCACTTTAACCACCTGTGATTTTTTTTAAATTAAAATCTCATAACATTAGGTGCGGCATCTGTTAGTAGTAGCTACAACACTGAAGGAAACATGAAGTGCATCTTCAACTATACCGAAGTTTTCTGCTTGCGTTCTGATGGAATTACCTGGAAACCTTTGAATAATCAGGGAATTATGCAAATCAAAATAATAATTTGTTACCTTTTGAATGTTGTGTTCACTATCAGACCATGTGGATGATTTGTTAAACAATTAATTTGAATGTGGGGATATTAGTTTCTCACATGTTTCCAGTTGCTAACCTAAACACTCAAAATCTCAGCAAAATTGCAAGTTCAAGGTCTTCTCAGCTAAGGCTCTCTTGGTTACTCTTTCCAATCAAAGGGAAGCATATTTTTTCACTCTTTAAGGGAGAAACATGGTTAGGGTCTGTAATCGTGAATTCTAATGACATGTGTCTCTGTTTCTTGCTGTGTTGGTGCATGAATAATGTTTTTCAATCGTAACATATCTTGCAACTCAGCCTTCTCCATTAAATTGCAACCAATCCATCTTCACTCTCTGTACCATGCTTGTTATAAATGGCAAGTTAATTCAGTATTCCTCAACGAACACAAGACTGAGGTATAAATCATAAGGGGGTAATAAATGACAACTGGGGAAATGTGTAGATGACTTCAAATAAGGGGAAAACTTGAGCATATTTTACTGTAAACAGTGCATAAGATTCTTCAAAGGCCATAAACAGAGTGTCTACAGATAGGTATATCACTGGCTTTAAACTCTAAGCCCTTTAGAAACACAAGAGATTACGTTTTAAGCGTTCCTAATTATGGAGACAAATCTGTTAGATCTGCTGCCAGGGAACATGCTCGGCACCTAGGCAACATGTAGGCAGTAGGATGAAGGGCACAAACAACCATACAACGGCCATTTCAGAAAAGGATGATTCAAAGGATGTATGGATTTCAGGAAATTATAAAGAGTCTTGGACCCATTTCTATATGATTAAATAACTTGGGGACCATCACATTCTGGCAGGAATCCTGAAGTCTATCATTAAATTTATTTGTGAGACATTAACAATTTTATGTGTTAACATATGTTAAAACTTACTGGTTACACAGGCTCTTGAAAAACACATCCTTGTAGAGGTTGTTTTAACCTTATGTTTTGGTTGTAGTTTCAAAGAGTTTCTTCATGTTGCAGGCCAAGCTGTTGTTCTGAAAAACCAGCAGGCTCAAGAAGTAATGCCATGTCAGGAAGTCAGGTTTAATTTGAAAACTACACCCCTCGACAATCCCAGGAACAAATATACCATCCAGTTAGGCTTTTGGTATATGTTTAGGTGCAGGGGATTGTCCATATAAATCAGGCCACAAATTTTCACATGTATTTCAACATAACACATATCTAAAATAGGTAGAGTCTCATGGAGCAAACCCACAAAATTTCTGAAAATGTTCGTCATTCTGAATACCAATACTTTGTGGAAAGAGCAGCTTGTTCTACGCTTATGTGTTTCACGGCACCACAAATTATTGTTTATTCGTTTATACCTTCCACTCATTTTAAGGAGCCAATTGAAAACCTGATTGGGATATTTTCATCACTAAACTTTAGGTTTGTGGGACGGAATCCAGTCCATCATTTTTAAACAATTTCTGCCATTTCACACTTTCTGATTACAGATTCTGGAATTTGTCATCACTTAAACTATCTCTCTCCTTTACTAGTTCATGTCCACTTCACATCTCACTTTCCTACCTTCTCAAGTTAGTAAGCAGATTTTTCGACATTTAGAAATTGTAATATAAAAATGTGGAGGATTCAGCAATTGATATGGTTGGCCAATTGAAAAAAATACAGTCATGCCTGCTCTCTGTTTCCTTTAGCTGTCATCTTATCTCATACAAGTTATTACATGAGTTTTATTTCTGCAATAATTTTTGAAGAGACCTTACCCAAATACTCCTGGAAAACTTCTGAGCAATATCTCAAGCCAAAAGGGTTACATATATTGGATAGTGATAGGGAGAGATTTCTTCAAATTGAATGTGCATTTCCTAGGGGTCCCGCCTTGCTGAGAAGACAGTGGAATTTTCAGTTAGATCGCACTATTTTCTAAGTTAAGTGATACATTATCGGAGCAATAGAGGATTTTGGGATTTTTTCTTCCCTATTAAACCATTATCTCACTCCCACCAAACAACCATATCTAAGACTTTAATCTCCTCAA